>VZQC01003815.1:1192744-1254305 GCA_009823505.1 Rhizomys pruinosus | reverse complement strand
TATATATATATATTATATATATATATTTACAACAATTACACTCTACTTTTTCAAGAATAGCCTCCTTTTTCTTCCAATTTTGGAGTCTACTTAATCAAATATGAATATGCTAATGTTTGGTACATGTATATTTACCACCACTACATTTTCTTGAATAACCTCCTTCCTCTTCAAATTTTGGCTTGAAGTCAAAGACTTAGATATGACTATAGTTGGTTGGGATCTTGTTTGGTTTATTGCTTTCCACCTTTATGTTTTTGTCTGTGAGCCTATCTTGTCAGTAATGTGTGTTTCTTGCAGACAAGTTGTTGAATCTTGCTTTTAATCCAATAACCTAGTATGCGCCTTTGAACTAGACAATTAAAATCATTCATTTTGGTATTATTTTGGATTGTACTTGTTGATTTCTGTAATTCCATTGATTATATTGTGGATTGGTCTTTGTATTTCTTTCTTTCTCCCTTATCCAACTTATGAGTGTCCTGGTGGAAATGGTTTACTCTTTCCTAGTTCTTATTTGTTCATCTGTTCCTTTCATGTAATTCATACTCTCCTGAGCTTAAATGTCTGTGATGATCTTTCTTCTTCCTCTGTGTATGTGATTCTTTCAGCTGCAATACTGGCATAGTAGTCATAAGTTGCATTGATTTGTGCTTATCATGAAAGGTATTCATTTCTCCATTGATTATAAAAGATGACTTTGCTGGACATAATAATCTTGGTCCACATTTTTTTCCTCCCAATATCTTAAATACAGAAGTCCATGCTTTCCTGGATTTTAGTGTGTCCACTGATTAGAATGTTTTTCGTGATAGCTTTGTGTAAGTGAATAGTTACTTTTGCCTTGCAGCATTTAATACTGTTTCTTTGTTCTGAAGTCTTCACATTTTAACTGTAATGTGACAGAAGTATTTTCTAATCATGTCTACTTAAGGTGCTAAATCCCTCCTGTACTTAATGGTCTTTCTTTTTTAATTTTTATTTTTTTTATAAGGGATTACATTACAAATCAAATCTAGACCCATGTCCCCCTCCCTACCCCCCACCCCACCAGAGCTGATTCTGCCAAACATGTTTTTCATCTTTTTTTCAGTCTCTCTCAAAATTCTCGATGCAGAAGTTGACTGTTTCGAGAGGAAGTTCAGAGTTTCAGTCAGTTCTTTGACACAGTCTTTTCTGTTGTTGTTCTTTCCAATATACATCACTCCCAAATACTTGGACAAAAGTTCAAGGAGCCCTGCACAAGAAATACTTACAACTAGGTAATTGGAGCTAGCATCCACAGATGAAGGATACCATTCATCATTTGTTTTACTGGGACTGTGTTACTTCACTTAACATAATACCTTCTACTTCCATCCATTCATCTGCAAAGTTCATGATGTCATCTTTCTTTACTGTTGCATAAAATTCCATTGTGTAGATGTACCACATTTTCTCTATCCACTCATCAGTTGAGGGGCACTTGGGTTGGTTCCAGCTCTTTGCTATTGTGAAGAGAGCTGCAGTAAGCATGGCTGTGTATGTATCTCTACGGTAAGATGAGTCTTGTGGGTATATACCCAGGAGTGGTATGACTAGGTCAGGTGGTAAGTTCGTTTTGAGTCTTCCAAGGATTCTCCACACTGCTTTCCATAGTAGCTGTACCAGTTTACATTCCCGCCAGCAGTGGATGAATGTTCCCCTTTCCCCACAACCTCTCCAGCACTTGGTATCATTTGTTTTCTTGATCCTAGCCAGTCTTATTGGAGTGAGATGATATCTTAAAGTGGTTTGCATTTCCTTAATTATTACTGATGTTGAACATTTTTTAAGATGTTTCTCATCAATCTGTAATCCCTCACTTGTGAAGTCTCTGTTCAGCTCTTTGCTCCATCTTTTGAGTGATTCATTTGTTTTCTTTCTTCTTTGTTTTTTGAGTAGTTTACATATTCCGGAAACCAATGCTTTGTCAGATGTATCTGTGGTGAAGTTTTCCTCCCACTCTGTGGGGTTTCTCTTCATTTCCTTGATTGTTTCTTTTGATGTACAGAAGCTTTTGAGTTTAATGTGGTTCCATTTGTCAATTGTCTTAATGGTTTTTCTTTAATTGGTTGTTTTCTTGAATTTGAGGAATTTTCTGCTCCAATATTATCTCATGTTGCTATACCTCTGGTTGGAATTGCACTTCTTTTTTACATGGGCTCTTAAGTTGCCCTTTTAAAAGAAAAATGTGTGTGTGTATTTTGTGCACATGTGTGTAAGTTTACCACATGCATACAAAGACCACGGAGGCCAGAAGAGGGTGTTGGTTCCCCTGGAACAGGAGCTATGGAGAGCTGTTAATTGCCATGTGGGTGCCTGGAACTGAACCCAGGTCCTCTATAAGAGCAGTCAGTGCTCTTAACTGCTGATCCGTCTTCCCCAGCCCCCGGGTTTCTTCTCTTGATCTTGTACCATAGTTCCTGAATTTTCTTTTCTTGCTTGCTTTATTGCTATCTGAACCAAGATTTCAAGTTTGTCTTCAACCATGATGTTCATTTTTCTACTTGATCTAATCCATTGCTGATACTTTCCACTGCTTTCTTATTTCACTTATTGAGTATTTCATTTCCACACCTCTGCTTGTTTTCCTCTCCTCCAGCATTTCAATTTCCTTGCGGAATTTCTCATTCTTGTTGCTCCATTCATCTGATGGTTTGAAATGTCTTTAAGATCATTGGCTATTTTTGAAACTTGCCTGTCAAATTCTTTTTGCAGCATTTCAACCATTTAAGTTAATAATTAAGTTGGTTACTGAGGAGTTAGTCTTTTGGAGGAGTCATGCTGCCTTGTGTATTTCTAAGTTTTGATTTGTATGCCTTTTGCAATGGACCTTTTACACTTTTATTTGGGGTGTCTTGTTAATGAGCAGATTTTCTTGAGGTTTCAATCTCTAGTACCACTTAGAGAGGAGAAAAAGAAACTTATTACAGCAACAACACCAACTAAACCTGATCTAAAATTCAATTAAATCCATTAAATACTAATTAAATTAATTATAAGATATATGGGAATGCAGCCGGGTGTGGTGGCACTCACCTTTAATCCCAGCACTTGGAAAGCAGAGGTAGGTGGATTTCTGTGAGTTCAAGGCCAGCTGGTCTACAGAGTGAGTTCCAGGACAGCTGGGATTAAAGGAAGACCCTGTCTCAAAAAAGACAAAAATAAAAAGATATATGGGTATGTAACAACAGAAAAAGAGCAAGGTTCTATAAAAGGAGGGGGAAAAGAAAAGGAGGAAAAGAAGAAAGAGGAGGAGGAAGAAGAAAATGGGGAGGAAGAGGAGGAGGAGGAGAGGAGGAGAAGAGGAGGGAGTAATGTACAGAAAAGGGGAGGGAAAAACACATGATAAAAATGTAATCTTATATACAGAAGAAAGTATTTAAAATTAGATAAAGGTAAGAAAATTATTTTTAAAATTTAAACATAAAATATATTAAAAGAAGCCAGGCGTGGTAATGCATGCCTTTAATCCTCGCACTTGGGAGGCAGAGGCATGAAGATCTCTGAGAGTTCAAGTCCAACCTGGTCTATATAGTGAGTTCCAGGCCAGCTGGGGCTACAGGGAGACCCTGTCTCAAAAATACCAAAAATAATGATGATATCTTAAAAGACAAAGAAGAACAATACTATAAATATAATAAGAAGAAAAAGAAGGGGGAAAAGGTTTGTGATTGTTTTATTTTATTTTGTTTTGTTTTGTCTTGTCTTGTGCTGTCTTGTTTAAAGGCAGAATTGGAGAGACTTTTCTCTGGGTCAGCTCATCTTGGAGTCTGCCTGGTAGAGGGCATGGTGAGTTGATGCTCACATCTTTTGCTTTTCTTACAGTTCCAGGTGGTGTTGTGTGGGAGATGTGGGTCAGGGAAAGGTTCGGTGTTTCTGCAGTGGATTTACCTTAGAATCTTCTCTTTGTGTTCTCGGAGCCACCGTTGCCACCTGAGGGCTAGGAAGAGTCTCACTCCAGAAACCTCCTAGATTGTGCATGCAACTGTGGCTAGCATCTAAGCCAAACGGTATAGCAGAATGAGAGATCTAACACTGAAAGCTGCACTGACTGTGAAGAAACCAGAATCTGGTACTCTGCCAGCCAGTCTTGGTGGGGAGGAGGAGCCTATGTAACAGAGTGACTGAAGGGACACTCTGTTCTTTTCCCATTGAAAACAAATACACATGATAGACAGCTTCAGAGATGGACTGGTCTACATGGCCACAGCCTCCGGGAGTTCACTCTCCATCCATCGTAACATAACCCTCAGTGATGGGTGTTCAGCACAGAGGGCAAGGCACCATGCCCTTCACATCTTGACCCCTCTGCTACCCAACTACTTTTTTGTTTGTTTGGTTTTTGTTGTTGTTTTGGTCTTTTTTTTTTTATTAATTTAGTTTTTATTGATGCTTTGTGCATTTCATACATTTTTTCCAATTCAGTTCAGGCTTATTTCCCTTTCCCTCCCCCCCCCACCCACTGTTTTGGTCTTTTTGACACAGGGTTTCTCTGTAACCCCAGCTGTCCCGGAACTGGCTGTGTTCCTTGAACTCACAGAGATCTGCCTGCCTCTGCCTCTTGAATGCTGAAATTAAAGGCATGTGCCGCCACCTCTGCCTGCTATCCAGCTTTTTAACAAGACCATTTCTACCTTCCACAACTATCACTGGTGTCAGCCTTCCACACTAGCACCAGGCAAGGGAGCCCAAGCCTCCATAGCATGTGAGTGCTCCTGATTTTGAGGTCCCCAAAGCAATTTAGACAATAGGCACCCCCCACTCTCAAGGTGGCACAGCAGGATATAGAGAAGGACAAAGTGGATTTCTTCTCCAATGCTGTCCTGCCACAGGGAGTCATTGTCACACTAAATGCTTTCCAGAACTCCCTGAGAGAAATTTAAGGATTGTGAAAACTGGACTTCATCTGGGTTGCCTGTCTTACATGGGGCTTGCAGCTCGTTTCCCATCTCCCTGAGGATTGCACTGTGGGCTGGTTCCTACTTTTCTGTGCAGCCTTTCTGTCTCTTTATGCTTTCAGCTATCTATTCTTCAATCTTTCGTAATTCCAAAAGCTCTTTGTGCTGGATAGCTTTAGTGTCAACTTGACACACCTGGGTTGAGGGAGCCTCAGTTGGGGAACTGGCTCCATTGGATTGGCCTGTGGCCACATCTGTGGAGTATTGTCTTAATGGTCAAGCAGTGTGGGAGGGCCCAGCCCACAAGAGTGGTGCCACCCTGGGCAGGTTGTTGTGTACTGTATAAGAAGGCGGGCTGGGCATGAGCCAGCGAGCAAGCCAGTGAACAGCATTCCTCCATGGCTTGTGCTTCAGCTCCTGCCTCCAGGTTCCTGCCCTGAGTTCTTGCCTTGGCCTCCCTGAGTGATGAACTGTGACCCAGGAGATGTAAGCTGAATAAACCCTTTCCTCCCCAAGTTGGTGTCGGTCAGAGTGTTTTGTCAGAGCAATGGAAGACAAGCCAGAAGACTCTTCTCTTCCTTTTTTTCTGAATCAAATCACTTTGTTATTTTGATTCTTATGGAGTCACAGACAGCTTTTTTTTTCTTTTTTTCTTTCTTTCTTTCTTTATTTATTTATTTTTATTTTTTTTTTTTTTGGTCTTTTTGAGACAGGGTCTCCCTTTAGTCCCAGCTGGCCTGGAGCTCGCCATGTAGACCAAGCTGGCCTTGAACTCACAGAGATCCACCTTTCTCTGCCTCCTGAGTGCTGGGATTAAAGGCATGTGCCACTACACCCTGCCCAAGACAGTTCTTAGCCACCATGAGGGTGCTGGGATTCAAACCCCAGGTCCTCTACAAAAGCACTCAGTGCACTTAACTGCTGAGCCATCTCTTCAGTCCCACAGACAGCTTCTAATTTACCACCTATGCTTAAATTTCTGTGTCTGGCACTAATAATTATACACGCATAAGAAAACATTTAGCTAAAATAACACTGCAAAAAGTTTATTTTTAAACATTTATTTATTTACTTATTTATTTCCAAAATGTGAATATGTTTCTGGGTGTCCAACTGCCACAATTTGCAAGAGTCAGTTTTCTCCTTCCCCCATGTGAGTTTGAGGGATTAAATTTAGGTTATCAGAGTTAGTACCGAGTGCCTTACCCTGCTAAGCCATCTTACAGGCCCCCCCCAAAATTATTTTTAATTAAAGTTACTTATTGTGGCATTTTTTACAATTTGCAAAAATCAGAAACCCCTCACGCTCCAAATAACTTTCTGTAGGTGCTAAATGCATCATGGTGTAGCCAAGCAGCAGAACATTAAGTAACAACCACACACACAAATCTCTATGAACTAGTGTAGAGACTGTTTTCTTCTGTCTTTTTTTAAACATGTACTGGAGGTTAAGTATGAAGAATTCATACTCAGAATTAGTGAAACATTAGTTGAGGCTTTCTTTTGTACCTGTGCCTACATTATCTTCAATAAGAATTTCTTGGCAATAATCTTTTTTGAAAAATAATGGTTTGCCGGGCGTGGTGGCGCATGCCTTTAATCCTAGCACTTGGGAGGCAGAGACAGGTGGATCTCTGTGAGTTCAAGGCCAGCCTGGTCTACAGAGCAAGTTCCAGGACAGCTGGGGCTACAGGGAGGACCCTGTCTCGAAAAGACCAAAAAAAAAAAAAAAAGAAAAATAATGGTTTATGGGGCTGAAGAGAAGGCTCAGTGGTTAAGAACACTGGTTATTCTTGCAGAGGACCCAGGTTCAACACTCAGCACCCACATGGCAGTTAACAACTCTGTAACTCCAGTCTCAGGTCAGTCTCAGTGCCCTCTTCTGACCTCCATGCTCATTGCACAACATGGATACACTTACATACATGTGGGAAATACATTCGTACACAAAAATATAAATAAAATTTTAAATATTTATTATTTTTATATGTATCTGTGTGTGCCTGCGTGAGCTTTAATGTATGTGCACCATGCACATGCAGTGCTCACAGAGGCTGGAAGAGGGGGTCGAATTCCCTGGAACTAAAATTGTAGATTTTTTTTTTTATGTGTATGAGTCTACTGTCTGCATGTAGGCTGGTGCACCCATGTCATGCAATGCCGTGGAGGTCAGAAGAGGGTGTAGGATTCCCCTGGAACTGGAGTTAGATGGTTCTTAGCCACCATGCAGGTGCTAGGAATCCAACCCGGGTTCCTCTGCAAGAGCAGTCAGTGCTCTCAACCGCTGAGCCATCTCTCCAGTCCCAAGAATCGTAGAATTTTTTTAAGCCTCCATGAGTACTGGGAACCCAGGTCCTCTTCAAAACAATTAAGTACTCTTAACCACGGAGCCCTTTCCTCAGCCAGACAATAGTCTTTTTTTTTTTAATTTTTATTTATTTTTCTATGTGTATGAATGTATTGTCTGCATGCAGGTTTGTGCACCCGTGTCATGCAAAGCCGCGGAGGTCAGAAGAGGGTCTCGGATTCCCCTGGAACTGGGGTTCTCCTGGAATTGGAGTTACAGATGGTTCTTAGCCGCCATGTGGGTGCTGGGGATCGAACCCAGGTCCTCTGCAAGAGCAGTCAGTGCTCTTAACCGCTAGGCTATCTCTCCAGCCCCCAGACAATACTCTTTTTGATACATTTATGTACTCCCACCCAGGAAAATTGCTGTAGGCCACAATATGGTGACAGCAAGGGACCCAAGGAAGGTGCTCTGGCCAAGTCCTTCAAATACCTGAGGATCAGCCAAAAGGACCTGAGCTTCACATCTTCTATCAGTATTGACATACATACTAAATAAAATTAAATATAATGCACTTCTTAAATTTAGATCCCAGTATGCAAGACATGTAGTGTTTCTTGCTTCTTAGTGAATGGTTTCACCCGTTCACTCATTTTCAACCATTTGCTCTCCAAACTACTTATTTGGAGGGTAACCAAGAGCATTGCCTTTAGCATTTGGGGGTTTAATAGATCTCACTGGTCAACAGCTGCCAAAGACCTCAGTTCCCCCACTGAACTTGATGGCAAGACCCTACCTATTATTGGTGAAGACACACATACTTGACCTGTAGAACATGGAGAGATCAAGCTGTTACTAGAAACTTCATCCATACAGAGTATTTTTTTCTTTTATAAAATTTTTAAATTTTATTATTTTTTATGTATATGAGTGTACTGTCTGCATGTAGGTTGGTGCACCCGTATTGTGCAATGCCGTGGAGGTCAGAAGAGGGCATCAGATTCCCCTGGAACTGGTACTAAAGACAGTTCTTAGCCGCCATGTGGGTGCTGGGAATCGAACCTGGGTCATCTGCAAGAGCAGTCGGTGTTCTTAACTGCTGAGCCATCTCTCCAGGTCCCAATATTTTTTCTTTTTTAATTGATTTTTATTTGACCAGTAAGTACATATATGCAATCAACATAAGGAGTGTCTATAGCAACCCAATTAGTTAACATCCGAGTTGAATTTTTGTACAACCTAGGGTCCCCAAGTCCAGTGGAAAAGGTTTGCTTACACAAACATGTTGATCAAATAAAAAAGAAAAAAGGAGAAAAAAATCCAGTTCATTTTTGCTGTGATTTCATAATTCACCCCCCTCCTTGGCCCCTAGAGTCTGATGTGCCAACCTCTTCCATGAGAGTCCCTGGACTTTGGAGGTGAGGGTGAGAGAAAGTGAGAGATACAAGATCCAGTTTTGTTTGGCTTTTATTCCTAAAGTGGCTTATTAAACTCTTGAGACTATCCAAGTCCTATTTGCCAGACTGTGGGTCATTTAGAAATCTCCTTTTAATTCTAGTAATAAAACACAAATAGTAACAAATATTAAAGATTATAACAAGTTACTCTATAGGCACAGATGCATATACTTGGATAATATTTTGGTTGGGGCATTATAATTCTTTGACAAAGGGATGCCAATAGCTTTCTAATGTGGTCAAGAGAACCTCCTGAGATCAGGAGGCAGCAAGGCTACAGTGTCATCTGTGTGTCATACCCCACCAGGGAGCAGTAGATTTGAATTGGGATTTTTTTTCTGGATGTACATTTATCAGGCTGTCACTATTGTACTATATCTTCTTTGACATGTAGAAGTGTAGCACAAGAAGTAAAGCTTCAGAAACCATTTCTTCAAGTGGTTTTTATAGTGCTCTCTGACATGAAGATCAGCTATTGATTTGCAGTGGCGGGGGGCCTCAGCTTAATTTTGGGGTTTTTTTTTTTGCTCTTATCATGTCATGTTTTCAGCAGTAAGGTCTTACTGTCCATTTCTTGTGTGCACCCAAAGTTATAGGCTAATGACCTTTGTTTGGGGGGGAGGGTTAAGGCCTCCCTGGCCAACCACTCCTGGTAGGGCAGCCCAGAGCTGGCACTGAAGCCTTTATCTACCACTGTGTTGAAGGCTTGCTTTGCTTGTTTCCTTCAGATGCCTTTGCTATTTTCTCCTTGTTTATGGAGGGTTGACTTGTCTAGTTTTCTGGCTTTCGCTTTTGGTTATATATTGGAAAGTCTAGCTCACTCTTCCCTTTCTTGTCTGAAGGTTCTCCAAAAACTGGGTACATAGCAACCAGGTCAGTATCCTGGTAAATACTATGCTCACTCTGCTTCCTTCCAGCCAGTTCCTCTAGGTTGTTTGTGGGGCTTGATGTTGCAGGACTGGATTTGTGTCAGGTTTGCTGTTTCTTTTATTGCCTTGTGCCTAGAAATCACTACTGTACACTCGCTTTGTAATTCCAATTGGGGGATGGAGGAGAGTTGCTCCCTTGGCCCACACTGGTACCCTGTGCTCTGGCTGGTACCCTGCACTCTGACTGGCCCAGCTGAAGCCCCAACCTCTATGTGCCCAAGTCCCCCACAAGGCTTCAGGCCCCCCTGTGTTCTGGCTAGCTGGGTAACTCTGCCCACACAGCTGCACATGCCAGGCCTCTAACCCGTCTGGCTGAAGTCCCCAGCCTTTAATCCACCTGGCTGAAATGCCAGGCCTCTATGTGCATGCCCCAGCAGCTTTAACCTGTCTGTGCTCTGGGTGGCCTGGCTGAAGCCCCCAAATTCTAAGTTTGGTCTTTTCTTTTTTTTTTTGGCTTTTCTTTGAGACAGGGTCTCCCTGTAGCCCCAGTTGTTCTGGAACTCACTCTGTAGACCAGGCTGGCCTTGAACTCACAAAGATCCACCTGCCTCTGCCTCCCGAGTGCTAGGATTAAAGGCGTGTGCCCCCATGCCCGGCAAGTTTGGTCTTTTCATTGTGTCCCACAGTTCCAGATTATTCCATTCTTGTGTTTTTAAATTTTTTTCATAATCTTTACTTGATCAATCCAGTTCTTCCATATTATCTTCTAGTCTTGATATTCTATTTTCTACTTCATCCATTCTGCTACTGAGCGGTCCTCGCATCCTTTCCAAGTGGTTTGGGGATTGTTTTATTTCTTTTTTCATTTCAACTTGAATTTTCTTCAGTGTTTCTATATCGTTTGTGATTTTATTCTGCAGTTTACTGTTGTCTTCTTTTAATTTATCCCTATCTTCTTTTAGGTCCCTGACTTCTTTGTTTAAATTACTTCAACTCCTTAATTTTTCTAATCATGTTTATGTCAGGTTGTGAGATCCAGAAGCCCACTGGAATGCAGAGACACCTAAGACTGGAGGTCCAAGAACCTGCTCTACCAGGCCAGCCTTTGGTTATGCTAAAGCAGGCCACCACTGATTACTCAGGAATCTTCCGCTTTGCCTTCCGACCCACCCCACCCTCACTGAATCCCACTCCCACCTTCTCCCTTAAATTCCCAAGCCAGACGCCATTCTGGGCTTGGCTCTACCTCTCCCCTGAGCCTAGCCCCGGCTACCCTGAATTAAACTTTGCTCCGAAGAGCTTAGACCTCGTGGTCTTTCATTCTGGGGGGAGCGTGCCATAACCTTACAGTTTATAATTGTTCTTTTTTTTGGTCTTTTTCGAGACAGGGTCTCCCTGTAGCCCCAGCTGTCCTGGAACTCACCTTGTAGACCAGGCTGGCCTTGAACTCACAAAGATCCGCCTGTCTCTGCCTCCCAAGTGCTAGGATTAAAGGCGTGCGCCACCACGCCCGGCTGTTCTTTTTTTTAATTAATTTTTTTTTGTATGTGTATGAATGTACTGTCTGTATGTAGGTTTGTGCGCCCATGTCGTGCAATGCTATGGAGGTCAGAAGAGGGTCTTGGATTCCCCTGGAACTGGAGTTCTCCTGGAATTGGAGTTACAGACGGTTCTTAGATGCCATGTGGGTGCTGGGGATCGAACCCGGGTCCTTTGCAAGAGCAGTCGATGCTCTTAACCACTAGGCTATCTCTCCAGCCCTATAATTGTTCTTTTAAGATATGTATCCTGAGTTATATCTAAGGAGTCTTCACTATATGGTTCTTCAATAAGGCTATTAGCATTTGGCGGAGGTCCAATGAGTTTTTTATGTTATTATTATTTTGTTGAGCTTCAGGCATTTGGGTTGATTTTGTTGGTTATGGTTCCAATGTAAAGCTTAGGTGTTTCTTTGTTGAGCTTAAGACTGATTTTGGTTTTATCCTTCAGGCGTTTTTGTTAACATCTTAATTAGTGTACAGGTGTGGGTAGTTAGGCTCCAAAATCTCACCTATATCCTAGTACTGGACAGACTAGCACCCATCAAACAAACAGTAAATAGCTTGTCCAATGGCCAGAGCCATACAATACCCCAGGCACCCGAACCCCCCAGGCCTGTGGAACCTGCACCCCGATGGCCCCAGGTGCTCCCAGTCCTGTGAGCTGGAACATCACAACACCTCTGCTGCTGAGCGACCAGAGTCCCCCACGCCAAAGTGGGTTGAGCCCCAGTCACCCACCTGGTGTACACACGGAACCACCCGCTCTACCCACAGGTCCCCCAGGCCAGCTGTCAAGCTCCACCTGGTTCCAGTGGGAGGGAGGTGTTATCCATGTAATCACCTGCCACCCTCCGTTGATGTCTGCAGTGCCACCGAATTGCAATCACTAAGGTCCAAGTGCCTTTGGACCACCTCCAGTGCTTCCCAACGCTCTTGGAGGCACTTAAGTCCCCCTCCCCCAACTTTGCCTTAGCGACCCAGAATGCATCTACTGCCTCGGGGAGCTGCCATCTTCACAGGCTAGCTTTAATAGTGCTACTGGAGGGAAAACATAATCATCAGTCTTACCTGGCAGTGAACCCTGCCAACCACAATAAAAACCTGCCTGGAAAGACCTACCACTGGTGCATTAGTGGTATGAATATCATGGGAGGAACCAACCACTTTATGATTGGATTTATAGCCCACTCCACAAGATGAAACTTTTCTCTGGCATTATTATCAGAGCCAAGCACTGTGTAGCTACAGAGGTCATAGGCCCTAGGGGAGACTCTAATTCTTTTATTCTCTAAATGGACATAGTATTAAACCAATCCTTAATTACTTATTTCTATACCCATAGATAAATGCATCTTTCAAACCCTAATCAGAGAGGTTTTCTTTGGCAGTAGACAACAATTAACACTGAGACCCACAACTGGTCAAGGAACAGAGAATAAGAGAATGTGTAATGCTCAGCAGCCCTACATGGGTTATATGTATCACTGTGGAAGAGAAGCAGATAGATTGTAAGAGCCAGAGGCAGTGAATAACTACAAAGAAACAGTGCTTTCCAGACACAACAGGGCATTTGCACCTGTAAGCTCACAGTGCTTGTGGCAGCATGTGCTAGGCAAAAACCCAGCATGGAGTGGAGAAGGTGGACACAATGTTCCACTCCCAGCTGAGGAGTTACCCAGCAATTGGTAACTGCTGGGAGAGGGAGAGTCAGTGTTCTTTAAGACTGTGCCCCTGGTTGGTAGGCATGATTCAGTGTAACTCTTGCTGCCTTGGAATTTGCTATCTAGGTCAAGCTAGATTTAAACTCACAGGGACTCACCTGCCTCTGCTTCCTAAATGCTGGGATTAACAACATATGCTTGTGGCTATTCTTCTGGCAGAAGCACTTAAAAGCAATTACCTGACAGTGTTGACACCTGCTGTCTCTCACAGACCTGTAAAAGTCTGGACTGTCCTTTGATCTCTCAGGAAAGAACTTTGATCTGGATTTTAGCCTGAGGTTCCCTCATCCCAGTTACCTCCCCCAGCCCCCAACTGTGTGTCTTGGCCCTTGCCTGGGTTAGTATATAAACCCTGAGTTCCAACAATAAAATTGAGTCTATTCTCTCAGGCCTTCTCTGAGTCCATGTATGTGTGTCTGTCTATATGTCTGTCTTTATCTTTCTATTTCCTCGGGTAAAATCCCTGGCAGGCCCTCCCCTCTCCTTGCTGGAGCTAAGCCAAGGAGAGAACAACAACAAACAGCATGTGGATGTCGGCCACGAGTGCATATAGGACCACTCAGATGATGATAAACTCTGACATATGCTGGATTTTATGATATTTTAAAATAAATTGTGCCAGGCGTGGTGGCTCATGCCTTTAATCCCCAGCACTTGGGAGGCAGAGGCAGGTGGATCTCTGTGAGTTCAAGGACAGCCTGGTCTACATAGTGAGTTCTAGGACAGCTGGGACTACAGGGAGACCCTGTCTAAAAAGAAAAAGACCAAAAAAAAGGAAATATAGACAGAAAGTTGGATGGATATGGAAGAACCTGGGGGTGAGCTGTGGAGGGGAATGAATATGATCAAAATATTTTGTACAGAGTTCTCAAAGAATTAATAAAAATTGAGGAAGCAGGGCTGGAGAGATGGCCTAGCGGTTAAGAGCGCCGACCGCTCTTGCAGAGGACCCGGGTTCGATCCCCAGCACCCACAGGACCCGGGTTCAATCCCCAGCACCCACATGGCGGCCGAGAGCCGTCTGAAACTCCAGTTCCAGGAGAACTCCAGTTCCAGGGGAATCCGAGACCCTCTTCTGACCTCCGCAGCATTGCACGACACGGGTGCACAGACCTGCATGCAGACAGTACATTGGTACACATACCGAAATAAATAAAAATAATAAAAAAATAAAAATAAAAAATAAAAATTGAGGAAGCAAAATGCTAATAAGAGAACATACACAAAATGATACCTTACATAAACTGGGGACATTCTCCATTTCAGGTTACTCTGATTAATTCTATTTTTCTAAAAGTGCTTTTGTGGATGACACTGCCATCCCTGGGTGGGGTCTAAAACTCAAGGTTCCTACATCCAGACTACACTAAAATTCAGTTATCTTCTCAGTTCCAGCCATATTGTGGCCTGCCTGTGATTGAGATCATGGAGGTGTGCATGCTTCCTTGTCAGGAGCCAAGATATTTAAAGAGAGACATGTGTGCCTGTCTCTAGCTATCAGACTGTTTTTAAAAAGATCCACAAAGAATTAGAATTTTCCCAGAGACATTGTGGAGCTAGCAGACTTGCTAATACTGCAGCTCATGAGAAGTGGGTTTTGTTTTGTTTTTTTCTAAAGGAGTGCCACATCTTGTTTCCTGCTCCCTTCCCCTGCCCCTTGCCTGGCATTCAGAGATCCTGGCTGAATGTTCATGCTGTGAAGATATGAGCTCCCCCTCTGCAAAGTGACCTCTGATTTCCTTCAGAGTTCTTACCAGGCTTTTTGTCTCTGGTACTGGGCCCTGATTTCTTTCAGGGACCCTTCCAGGCTGTCTGTCTCTGTCGCAGGGGTTCCGAGCCTCTTCAGAGACCCCACCAGGCTGTCTCTGATGCAGTGGCCTGAACTCTCCTTAAAGCACGAACCAGACTGTTGTCCATCTTTCTGTGCATGGCACTAATAACTCCTCTAATAAACTTATTTCCCAGTAATCCATTTCAGTGCTCTCTTGAGCCTCTCCCTCTCATTTAAACCTAAAGGTGAGGACTCACCTAGGAACTCTAATAACTTTCTGGGGCTTGTTTTCACTTCTCTCTACCTTAATTTTCATGATTACTAAATTTGAAGCAGAGAATATGTTATTGGATTAACTAATTAATGAAAAACAATTTTTTGAGGCTGGAAGCTTGGTAGATAGACCAGGCTGGCCTTGATCTCAATAGAGGTCTGGCTGCTTCTGCCTCCTGAGTGCTGAGATTAAAGATGTGCACCACCCAACTGGGCTGGTGGGGCATGGTCAGCCTTTGCTTATCTTCACATTCTCCTGTTTCTTGGAGAACTCGTTCTTTTTTGTCCCTTAAATGTTGACTCACTTCTCTTTTCAGTCTGCATTCTCTGTGTGACAATTTTTTGTATTTTTGGTCTTTTTGAGACAGGGTCTCCCTATAGCCCCAGCTGGCCTGGAACTCACAGAGATCCTCCTGACTCTCCCTCCCAAGTGCTGGGATTAAAGGTGTGGGTCACCACCCTCAGCTCTGTGTAAACAATTTTACCCACTTTGTGGTTTTAACTATCACAGAAGCTTATGTTCATAAACCACAACTCTCTATACCAAACTCTATTCCACGGCATAGCTTCTGATCTATATATCCAACTCCTTTTAATGGAATATATCACCTTCCTTCCTCAACCACCAAAGCCACTGATTTTTGTGGTCCCTTCCTTCCCTGAAGCAACTATTGATGTAACTTTCACCTAGCATCTGACTTGTATACTTGTTATTAGTAAAATTCCTTGGAGATAAACACTGATTCCGATGCCTACCTCAGTGTATGGCTCAGAAACTGAATTGAATGCAGAAATTTTCTGCCCAATGATTTGATTACCTAGGAGAACCAAAGGGTTGCTCCAATTTCTTTCTGCTTCATAGAGGTGAAGACATTCTGCCTGGAGCACGCCCTCCTAGGCTCTGGTGCCTTTTTTGCCAAGCTGTTGCCCCCCAGTGAGTGGAAATATTTGATCACCTGCCCATTAGAATTGGAATCTTGATATTACCATTGTGGTTGTTTGAATGAGAAATGGCCACCATAGGCTTAAGCATTTGAATACTTGTTACCCAGTTGGTGGGCTGTTTGTGGAGCTGTAGGAGGTGTGGCCTTGATAGAAGAGCTGGTGAGCTTTCTCCAGGTCTCTTGGCTTTTTTTTGAGACAGAGTCTTCCTTTATTCTCAGCTGGCCTGGAGCTCCCCCTGTAGACCAGGCTGGTCTTGAACTCACAGAGCTCTGCCTGCCTCTGCCTCCCAAGTGCTGGGATTAAAGGCATGCACCAGAACACCCAGCTTTCTTGAAGCTGGGAATGTAGAGCTTTTTACTCCAGTGGTTCCCACCACCATACCTCTCCAGCATAATAGACTATTTTTTTTCTTTTTTTCCTTTTTTTTTTTTGTCTTTTTTTGTTGTTCAGTTATGTTGTTTGTGTTTATGATCTTTGTTGAATTTTTGTGATTTTCACACAACATAATTTAATGGCATTTAGATCGGCTTCCCTCTCCTCACCTCCTCCCATTCCTCCAGTCCAATTTAATAAATCTATTATATATCTGATATTGCCTATAGAGTATGATTTGTGTCCCCAATGTCCTTCAGTGTGATTCCATTCCTTGGGCCCATCAAGAGTCCCATCCCCATAAGACACTGTCTTTCCCCCTCCCAGAGGCCATCAATTGCCAAAAGTTCCTTAGGTTCAGTTGGAATTTCTTACCCACTTCCTCATGCCTATGCTGGGATTTTGACTGGTTTGAGCTTGCATGGGACTTGTGCATGCTGTCAACATTGCTGTGAGTTCATGCTGTCTGGAAGTCTCTATTTCCTTGTGGTCATCTACCTTCTTTAGCATTTTCTGCTTCCTCACAAAGATCCCTGAGCCTTTAGAAGGCAGAGGTTTGAAACAGCTGTCCTACTCAGGGACAGCATGTGTGGCCACAGACAGCCTTCTGTGGCCTCTTGTTCTCTGCACATTGCCAAATCGTAGATCTCTATGTTAATCATCATCTGCAGTATAAGGAAACTTCTCTGGTGAGAAATGAGAGATACATTCATCCTAAGTGTAGAGGTTTCACTGAAGATGTTTCACTTAGGGTTAAACATCTCACAGATACTTCTATTCTCTAACGTTTGACCAGTTCTGAAATTCTGTAATGGTCATCTGTCACAAAAAGAAGCTTCTTTGATGAGGGGTGAAAGGTTCACTTCTCTTAATAAAGGATACATATTTAGAATAAAGAAAGAAATTACATTGGTCTAGGGATGTAGCAAAAAATAGGTTTTTCTTTAGGATCTATGACATTTCTAGTTAAGTATATTTGTCTACGTTTACAGTACTGAACATGAGTTCCCTCCCGTTAAGTAGGCCTTAATTCCAATCAGACAGCTGTTGATTTCCCATAAGAAAATTGTGCCACTGCTTTTTTTGCCTTTTTGAGACAGGATTTCCCTGTATCCCCAGCAGACCTGGAATGCACTATGTAGAACAAACAGGCCTCCATCCCACAGAGATCTGCCTGTCTCTGCCTACTGAGTGCTGGGATCAAAAGCATGCACTACCACACCTGGCCATGATGGACTCTTATCCCTCTAGAACCCTAAACCAAATAAGCAATTCCTTCTATAATGTTGTCATGGTGATTTATCACAGCAACATGCCAAATGCTCACATCTTCAAGCACTCACCAAAAGCAGAGAGACAAATGGGAATGGAGCAAGGCTAGAGCCCACCCCACAGTAAAAGTGCTCCCTCCAGCAAGGTGGCACCTCCTACCCCCCTACAAACAGTCCCACCAGAGGGAGACCAAGTGTTCAAATGCTTGGAAACTACTGGGGAAAATTCTCATTCAAATCACCACAGCTATCAACTTCCATGCTCAGTTCTGTGCAGAACCCTGAGAATAAGACTTATTGTTGAATGTATTTTTCCTTTCTCTTACTGAATATTCGCTTGACACCAGAAAATAATAGTATTTTGGATCTATAGATAATTTCCTCAAGAAAACATAAAAATGTAAGTTAATTTATGCTAGCCAGAATAACTGACCAGCATGATGTACTTTTCTTTAAGGCCCAGAGGCTATCACTGTGAATTTTATTACAGATGGGTTTCTTATTTCTTAATGGCCCATGTCTACAATATTTAGTTTATCATAAATCAAAAATTTGCCACACATTAGTACTTAAGGCATGAGCAGTCAACATAGGAAGGGTCTCTTTAGTGCTTTTGACTGTTTCCCAAGTGACTTTCCTTGAGCTGAAATTTGTTCAAACATCATTTGTTGACTTAATTTTGCCCAGTAGTCAGCAGGGGTCAGGCCTCCCTGGGGAGTTTCCCAGGTTGCCATGGTATGCTGGTCCAAAGTGTCCTCCCATCACCCACTGTTCCCTTTGTGTGCTAGCCCATCATACGTTCTCAACCTCCATACATGGATTTCAATGCACAAGGCTTTGACATGTGCACACTCAGACTTTGTTCATCTTTTGCTCATCATCTCAATGCTTAAATTGCCTATTTGTCAATGTCTGGGGTCTTGAGTAAGTTTGCTGGGACGGGCATTCGGGTCTGTGATCCTCCCAGTATTCTGATATTGGCGATTGGAAGAGGAGGAGCTTTGGGATTTGGATGTGAAGGTTGTGCTGAGTGTTCTTTCTTTCTGATTCTCTTTGCCAGAGAGTGGTTAAATAGCAAGGCTTCCCAGCGTCTGCCCCCTCCTTGCCCAGCATTACACGTAGTAGTGGAGGACAGCCAGCACTGGCTAATTTTCCAGCATCTATTTTATGAGACTCATGAGTTTTCCAGGATTTTGCTTTTGCTGTCTGCCTCTGGTGATTTTCCTTTTTTTTTCTGTCTGTGGACCCAGAGCTGAAACAGGTGCAGCTCTCCCCATTCCTTGCTGCTTTCTTTTCTTCCATGCTCTGGGCTGGAGCCTTTTCTTTCCCTTATAAATCCTGTGTTCAATATTTCTATATTTTGTCTAGTTTCTCACCATCTGCCAATTACTGTGACCTTCCATTCTCTTTCCAAGCATCTTGCCTCTCTTCAAGCTTTTGATCAGATGTTTTCTTTCACATTTGTGAGAACCAGGAGAGTATGATGTGTCCCTGTCCCTACCCTGCATGGTCCTTCTTTGCATTAGCAGAAAGCTAGAGAATAAATGTAGACAGTCATCCATGCTTCCACACCATGTTTTTATCTTTTGATACATCATGCACAAAGCAATGTATATTGTCACAAGAGGACAATTCAGAACAGTTCAAGAGGAAAATGAGGGGCTAGAGAGATGATGGCTCAGCAGTTAAGACCACTGGCTGTTTTTGCAAAGGACTGGAGTTCAATTCCCAGCACCCATGTGGCAGCTAATGACTGTCTGTAACTCCAGTTCCAGGGGAATCTGACACCCTCTTCTGACCTCCACAGGCATTGCATGACATAGGTGTACTTACATATGTGCAGGCAATACACTCATACACAAAATAAAAATTATAAATAAAATATTTTTAAAAATGACTGAGAGAGTCCTGACATTTCAAATCATGAAATATGAACAAACCACAGAGGAATTAATATCTGACCATGAAAAGAAAAATTGGTATTGGTTTTTCCAAACATTATATAAAGAAAATGTACTTATTACATGTCATCTCGGGTGACAAATTTAGGATTGATAAGTAGACACTTGAGAAATAGATTTCAGTTCGCAGCAAAGATTACTCTGATAAAAAGAGCTTCTTTAGAATAAACAGGCTTGCTTGGGAAGTTACACAATCTCTGCTTCTAGAGAGCTTTAAGGTCACCCATTGTTGACCTTTATTCAGAGATGTAATATAAGATGTTCACACATATAATGGTAGCTTATTGATTGTGACTGACAGGAACAAAAATGAAGAGCAAACTTAAAGCTGGAGACATAACTGGATGTTATGTACAAATTGCCAAAGAAGAGATTAGGTTAAAGAGGCCCTATTTGCTATGATTCAAAAACCCAAAAGTACATGTTGCCTTGTGATTTATTTTTTAAACTCTGACCTCTACATTCAGACAGAAGCTTAGAGAAACTACCTAGTATATGAGAATAGAGTCCAGGAGAACTTTGACTTTCTTCATACACAAGCATCAAGAAGAGTTGTTTGAATGTATTTTAAGTTGGAAGAATAGACTCCCATGAGAAGCAAAAACATCAAGCCTATAAATTAATAGGTACAAAGTCCAAATTTATGCTGTGTGCATGTTGTCAAAATACCAAGTCAAGAAACTGAAAAACTATAATAACTACAGTACATAGTAAAAGATGTAGAACTGTTGTTATATATGACAACATACGTAATTCTCAAAGGAAAACAACCTTATACTTAGGATAAACAATTTAAAACTGCACAAGTGGAAATTACCAAAGATGAAATGAATGATGTCAATAGATTAAAAAATAAAATGATTTCTAAGCCAGTATGGTAGTGCATGTTTTTAACCATTAGCATCTATGAATACTCAAGTATTTGTGCATCATCCATGACGGAGTACAGTTAATTGGTTGCCCATCAAGGGTTGTCCATGAATGGGTATAGCTCAGTTATAAATCATTTAATTGCATTAAGAGTTGCTTTTGAGGCTGGAGAGATGGCCTAGAGGTTAAGAGCACCGACTGCTCTTGCAGAGGACCCAGGTTTGATCCCCAGCACCCACATGGGAGAACAGTCTTTAACTCCAGTTCTAGGGGAATCTGACACCCTCTTCTGAACTCCGTGGCATTCACAACAAGGGTGCACAAACCTACATGCAGACAGTACATTCATATACACATACAAAAATAAATAAATAAAATTTTTAAAAAGAAGTTAAAAAAAAAAAAAAAGAGTTGCCCTTGATAGAATAAAAGTCCGTCATGGGACGTGTGGAGTGGGGCTAATAGAGGTAAAAAAAAAAAAAAAAAGAAAGAAAACACAGACGGCAAACACTATTATAAAAGGAAAAGAGGGACAAATTAACAAAGAAAGGACACGTCAAATGGAAAACACAAATTTAGAAGTCAACAATTAAATAAAAATATATACTTTTTTTTTTTTTTGTCTTTTTGAGACAGAGTCTCCCTGTAGCCTCAGCTGTCCTGGAATTCACTCTATAGACAGGCTGGACTTGAACTCACAAAGATCTGCCTGCCTCTGCCTCCCAAGTGCTAGGATTAAAGGCATGCGCCACCATGCCTGGCTCATTATATACATAATTCTAAGACTGTAAATAAAACTTGACCTATAAAACTGCCATATCTAGTTGAAAACTTAACTGTGAACTATTCTTAGATGTAGGTAATATCGACAAACACACAATAGTCCAGATTGCTACATGCTCATACATGTGCAAATTCAGCATCACGCATGCACAAGAATGATGCACACCAAGTCCAGGAAATTAGGTGAGTTGTTCCTTTGTGGAAGGAAGAGAAGCAAGGAGGGGGGGGCGCTGGAATATAGAGCTTTAACTCTTGTTTCAAAGTAAACTCCAAAAGAGGGGTGTTAAACTTGATGATGAAATAGCATTTGAAGGAGATGATGTTTTCCTGAGATAAGATGGGACTCAAGACTCTATCTTTATATGATTTGTGAATTAATCTTGAATGTTGTCCATCAAGGATGTAAGAATGAGAGTTAAGTCAAGAGTGGTGGCACACACCTTTAATGCAACACTCAGGAGGCAGAGGCAGGCAGATCTCTGTGAGTTCAAGGGCAGCCTACATGATGAATTCCAGGACAGCTGGAACTACAAGGAGATCTTATCTCAAAAGGACCAAAAAAAAAAAAAATGAGAGTTAGATCCATAGAACTTTTTGGAAAAAAGAAATACAAACTAAGAAAATAAGAAGAGATATTTCCTTTGAAGAAGAAATTCTCATTTGAAGATCTCAGTGAATTGAATAAATCCATGATAGCATCTGCTTTCCACAACTTATAATAATAGAACAGAAATACCACAAAAGAAAGCATTAAATTAAATGTTTGCCACATGGAATTTTGAGTTTTACATTACTTGGTAAAATTAGAATACAATGTTTAAGAGTGATTTCACATTTGGATCATTCCTTTTTTCTTTTACATTTCTTATTTTATCAATCAGTTACACATTAAGAATACTTTCCCATTACAACATTTTCATTCTGCTGTTGAATATCACAAAAATTGACTATACTGTTCCATGACACAGCTATCAAACTCCTTTATACAAAATAAGTAGAAATCATAGAGAAGAGATTATGACTGTAATAGACTTCTAGAAGATGAGTCTAGTTGCTCCTATCCTTATAAAGTTCTCTTTCCAGAAGAAGAAATGATGCCTGCAAATGTGATTGGGTCTCTTTCACAAAGCAAATTCAACAAATATTTAATTAGCACATAAAATAAGGACTATGCCATCTGTCATATTAGCAAAACATTTGAGCGTATTAGGGAAATTTCCCTCCTTGAAGTGAAGGTTAGATAGGACAGTTTAGCTGCAAAGGCTCACCAAACAGAAAATTGAGTAAAGCACAGAATGTCATGCTAATCTAAGGTAAGAAAGGTCTTTCTAATGATCAGAGATCTTTGAAACTATTATGTAGCATTTGTAAAAACAGCAACAATCCACCATTGCTTGAAGTCAAAGCCTAAAAACAATGTGATCCACAGCAATAGAATCCTATAGTAACTAGAACTGCAGACAGATCGAAGGATTTCTCTAAGAGTGTTTGACAGTTAATTACTGTTGAGAATGTTAATTCCATTGTAAGTCTTTATTGTAAGTACTCTTTAGCAGTGTTTTTTTTTTTCCTTAATAAGCCAAGCCAGTAGGAGTAAATCACTGAGCCCCTTGAGAGTTTTCCAACCTTTCCCCAGTACCTGACTTTCTTGAGCAGGAGTACTGCCAGGCAAGCAGCCCCTTCTTTGGCAACCTGCTGGACTGTCCTGAGTGTCAGTCATAACTATCCTAGGCAACTTCAACTGACTTTGGAAGACCACTCCAGGCAAGGTAAGCCTTGGTGATGAACTCTAGATTGCCCAACTCCCCCTGCATCTGTTCTCACTCAGTCCAGGAGAGAGACACCTCCACAGTGACTCATCCAAAAGCTTGTGTCGCAATGGAGGCTTGTGAATGGTTTGTAAATGAAGCTTTGTGATTGATGTCTTGTAACATTTTTCTGGGTACTACGTTCTGATTTCTCCCAAGTGGGCTTCTTTTTTTTACCTAGTTGTAGTCTTTATTATGGGTGGAACAAGCTGAACTGCTTATATAGAGAGAAGATAGGACACCAGTGCTTCCAGCCCTGGCAGTAGGTGGTGAAGAGGCAGCCAAGTGTTTTACATAGTCACCAAGACCTAAGAGTCCTGATACCCAAAGCTTTGAGCAATAGCACTAGGAAACAGTGGAAGATTTCTAGTGTCTGAATGTAGAAACTGCTAGAAGCTAAGACAGTGAAAGTATCACACAGAGAAGCTAGAGAAGCTGAGACCACTAACAACCATGAAGAACCAAAGGCATCACCCAGCACTATAAGAACCATAAGCCCTGGTCACTGTTACAGTTCAAGAGAGTCCTGGTACACACAGAAGTCTAGTACACATAGAAGAGGGTGGTAGTAAGTCTGGCTCCTGGATGCTGGTGCAAGAGCAGGGCAATGGGCTCTGCCTTGAGAACCTAGAACAATAAGCCTCCAACTTTAATATGTTAGAGCCATCAGCCTAGAGTTCTCAAGGCTTAATGCTATAAGCAATGAGGCTTGAAATCCCAGCTCATAACCTTCTAGAATGCGGAGCCATTCACATTGAAGGAGCTTATCCCTGCTTCTCTTGTTTCTTGTCTGAAAAGCACAAAACAGTAGCCCTCATTCTACCCAGCCAGACTTGAATTTCCGTTTCAACTCAAAATGTAGGTATGCTCAATTATTCCTAGAAGTAATTCAGATCTCAAGGCCTAGACATCTAATAACAATAATTTTCACTTGTTGAATGTATATATGTTTGCTAGATATTTTCTATAGTAAGGAATAAAGAGCCCATCTTGCTTTTCCTTTTTCTAGCTGGAGCTATGATTAAGTGCCAAGTGGCCTACCCACAGTGTACATATTCCCCTGTGAACACCAGAGACACACAGAAACCCTGGGCTGTTGGAAGAAAAACTGCAAATCTCTTGAAAAGAACTGCACTGAGAATGTGAATGGTGCCGAAACCTCAATTTCTGTTTACAATGTTGACATGGAAAAAAAATTCTACTAGATACCCAGCATGAATCCAGACAAAGTAATTCAAGGAGTTCTCACTATGACAGGCTTCAATTTTCAGAGATAGTTCAAGATCTAATAGAGGTTCTGCAACAGATAACCAGATGTGTCACTAGAGAAAATGGAGAAAAAGATCTCTGTCTGAGAAAGATAGTGTTGAGAGAAGGAAGAGACAGAAGAGTAGGAAGTGATGGAGAATGAGGTCTCAGAGATTAATGTACAAAGGCAGCAGCCAGGGAAAACCAAAGAAGCATGCTCTGACAAGGCCCTCTTATAACCACTTAGGAAAAGTGAGCACCACATTAACGACCCACGAAAGATCACTGTGGCCATCACTTTGCCCCTCTCTCCTTTCTTGGCCTCTTGGAGCCAGTCCAGGGGGGAGGCCTGGCGCACATCTATACTGCTCTGCACCTCTTAATAAACTGTCTCATTTCCTGTAGCTAGCCATGTGTCTCTATATAATTCATGGTGAAGAGGGAAAAGAACCTGGAAACACTGGCACCTGCACACTAATTCAGATCTGAGAATTTCCTGTCTCAGAAAGAAGCCAAAAGCTTTTGAAGAAAAAATAAGATCCTTCAATCAAAAGATATCTCACCTAGCAAGTTCCATTGAATACCAAAAGCGCACAGAGACTTGACTGCCATGAAGAAATGGGGCATTTTTCTCTCCAGAATTAATTTTTCTCACATGTGTATGTCATGTGAATGTGTAGGTATGTTCTCATGTGTGTGGCACATAGCAGCAGGTTTCCTTAATCACTCTCCACCCTGTTCACTGAGGCAGGGTATTCAGTTGAACCCAGAGCTCACCCACATGGCTAACCTGGCTACCATCTGGCCCTGAGAATCCCATCTCCAACTTCTGAGTGCTGGAATTACAGGTGGCCTGTCTTGCCCACCCAGCTTCAACATGAGTTCTGGGACTCCTAATGCTAGTCCTCACCCTTGCAGGGCAAGCTCATTATCTATTCATCCATGTCCCCAGCCTCTCTCCAGAATTTCTAAAGGGTTGCACAAGCTTTCTACTCAGGCCTAGGACAATCCACTAGCATGTGAGGCTTTAAGAGACACCTACCCAAGCTATACACAGAATTTCCAGTTTGTTTTCCTTTCTACTGGAAAGTTGTACACCTCCTGCCATGCTATCCCACCATGATGGACTCTTACCTCTTTAGAACTGTCTGCTAAATAAACTCTTCCTTCTATAAGTGGCCTTGGTCATGATGCTTTATAACAGTCACAGAAAAGTAGCTAATATGTCTACTCAACCATTCTTTGCAATTTTTTAAATTTTTATTTATTTTTATTTTTATGTGTATGACTGTTATGTCTGCATGTATGTATGCTCACCTGTGTCATGCAATGCTAGTTCCCCTGGAACTAGACCTATGGACAGTTCTTAGCCACCATGTGGGGGCTGGGATTCAAACCTGGGTCCTCTGCAAGATAGTCTCCTTTAATCCTAGCACTTGGGAAGCAGAGGCAGGCAGATCTTTGTGAGTTCAAGGCCAGCCTGGCCTACAGAGTGAGTTCCAGGACAGCTGGGGCTACAGGGAGACCCTGTCTCAAAAAGACAAAAAAATATGTTTTTCATTGAAATTTTGTGCATTTCATACAGAACTTCTCAATTCAATACAGATTCATTTCCCCCTCCACGCCCCCAACCCCTCCCGAGTTTATTCAGTCTGCCATATGTGTCCTGTATCTCCTAAGTTTTTTCAAAGTTCTTCAAAGCAGAGGATTATTGTTTGGGGGAGAACTTTACTGCTTCAGTAGGTTCCCTGTCTCAGATCTTTTGTTGTTGTTCCCTCCAATCCATATTGTTTCAACATATGCATATGCAAATTTATATATATTTATATATATATATTTATATATATATATTTATATATATATTTTTTTATCACCTATACTAAATCATGTGGTCTGCACTGCAACACTTTTGAAATCCATGATGACATGCAGGTGCTCAAGTGCATGGACATAGCACGGGGGCTGGAATCAGGAAGTTGTTCTCCTGAAGACCTCAAGATGGGCAAGAAGTTTGGTACCAAAACTCTAGAACCATACGTGACAGAAATGTCTCAGGGATCCATTGGTGGGGTGTTCATCAGGATTACAGTTTTTACCTCCAATGGCACATGGCTTTCCACCAGCGGTTTGAGCAACAGTGTGGATGGGATGCTGGCCACAAGCTCCAATGGGTCCCAATAACGCAGCTCGAGGATGGAGACCCCCATTTTCCACATCGGGGAGGATGTCGATGACGACAACGACGATGACTTCAATGAGAACGATGAGGAGGACTGAGGTCCAACTTGTAGACTCCTCCCCTTCAAACTCAGCTTCAGGGAAAAAAAATGTCTACAGAAAAACTTTTTTTAAAGTGTGGTTTTTCTATTCTTTTTGGCCCACCCGAATAAGATACCCGTGAGCTTGGAGTTAGATGTGCATCTCCAATAAGGATTGTTCCCGTGGTGTGAGCCGCACTGTGGATGTACTTTGATGCCAGCGTGCTGATGCAGAGTCTGTATTTACTTTTTAGATTTGGGGGGTTTGTTTTCTGTCTTTTTAAGTTTGAAGTTTATTTTTGCCCCTCGACAGTTCTTGCTGGGTTTGCTGAGGAACTTGTACTGCACCCATGCCAATGACAATAATAAAACGCTCTCCCACCACCAACATCCAGCATCCAGTGCTGTGTGTGCAGTGGTGCCGCCTGCTGTGGATAGCTAAGCTTTAGGATGAGTTTCCTTTTCACTTGTAAAATCATGCAGTGTCCAAAGAACTAAGAGGAAAGCAAAGCTTTACTTTTTAAACATTAAGCACCATACATCCTATTATGACTTTATTTTCCTTAAATTATATTGATTCTTGTGATTCCATCAAATTTGTACCTTTTCTCTATTGCAGCAACAAATTGCAAAGTACTTTTTCTAGTTTGTTTCCTTGTTTTGTTTGGAAAAAGTTTACTGTCACACTAGTGCAGCTATGAAAATTGTCTAGAAGATTATTGCTTATGGTAAATTTGGCTGATTTCTTACAGGCTAGGTTTGGAAACTTTTTATTATATAGTTGTTTACATACTTATAAGTCTATCATTTAAAGACCCGTACTGAAACAAATGTATTTCTTTCCTAAACCTCTTCCTGTAATCTACTATAAAGCTGCAAGAAGAGAGGCAATAAGCCCCTGCTGTCGAAGACCTGACGTTAACATGGGAAAGATGTACTGAGACCACACAGGCAAGTGTACAGATGGTCTCTGGAATACTAGAGAGTGTTACCAAAGGCCACTAAATCAATAAAGCAAATATGGGTCTCCTTGAGTCAAGCAAGACTCCTCCGTCAGCACCAGCTACACCTCACCTTCCGGGAAATACTGTGCAGCAGAGGCAGCCATATGTCTGTATATCCCAAATCTAATTGGCTATTGGCTCTCTCCTTGGAGGAATAACCCATGGCTGATGCCACAAGCTTACATCCTCTAATAGTCAGGAGATATTATAAGCCACAGTAAGACCCTATCATCTTTAACAGAAAAAAAATGTAATTCATGGATTAACATACCATCCAAACATCTGTGCCTATACCAAAGTAACCTACGATAACAATTAGTACTGTTTAAATACCTATATATCTAATTGCTTGTGCTTCATTAGTAGGATCGAAAGGTTATTCCTGGACAAATTGTCAGCCCATGAAAGGAAACAGCCAGAATTGGCCAGAGTCCAAGATAACAGCTCCAGAGAAAGTAGACTGTTTTGCTTCTCATCCACCTGTGCCCCTTTTCTAAAGCTAGGGAACAATCTGCAGAAGAGGGAGTGTGGTAGAATGTAAGGGCTGCGATTGAGGTGAATGGTGAAACTACAGAAATATAGCCTGGACACTCATTTGATCAACTTGATTGAACATACAAGCCCCCCCCCCTGCTGGATGGTGGGACCAAGGGGCTGTGTGGGTTTGGGCACAACTGCTTGCAAATTGGTTTTACACGAAGGATGCTATTACTCATAAATTATCACTTATTGCTAAAAAAAAATGAAAAAAAAAACTGAGAGAAAGATGCAGGACAGTTATGGCAAAATGCATGATCTGGGATGGGGTGGGGTGGGGTGGGGGGGAAGGGAAGGGGAAATATGCTTGAACTGAATTGGAAAATGATGTATGAAATACACGAAGCATCAATAAAAAAAAGTTGAAATTAAACAGAGAATGTACCAATTTTTAGCTCAAAATTTGTCAATCATTTTTAATACTTCTTTTTTTATAAAAAGAAAAGGGAATTTAAAATTTATTCACAAAAATCCATTAACTTCACAGTTGCTGTTAACTGCCTGTTCTAAAACAAATCTTTTTATTGAAACATAAGTATTTTTCTGTAATATTTTATGGAATATAAAGAAACTTTAATTGTTTGACTTGTTTAACTCGGCATTGATGGTTTTTATTAATAAAACATGGGTGGCATTTTAAACAAAAATAAACAAACAAATAAGTAAATAAATAAATAAATAAATAAAATCATGTCATCTGAAAATAAAATGTATGTTATTTACAAATCATATTTCAGGACTCACAGTTTTTCCTCTTTCCTTTTAATTTTAGATTACTCTAAAATATGCATACATATCCTCCACCCATATACCAAAATTATAAAGTCTGAAAATAAGTGGTAGGTTAATTCTAGAGCCCATTAAAGGATTCACATTCCAAGAGCACAGTTCCTTTTAGATAAAGAGAAATATAACATTAGTGTTGCTCAGTTTACCTTACAAGTAGGTACTTGGTGCTAACATATACAAATGAGGGATACCACTCGTCATTTGTTTTTCTGGGACTGTGCTACTTCACTTAGCATAATATCTTCTAGTTCCATCCATTTACTTGCAAAGTTCATGATGTCATCTTTCTTTACTGCTACATAGAATTCCATTGTGTAGATGTACCACATTTTCTTTATCCACTCATAGGTTGAGGGGCACTTGGATTGGTTCCAGCTCTTTGCTATTGTGAAGAGAGTTGCAATAAACATGGCTATGCTTATACCTCTGAGGTAGGATGAGTCTTGCGGGTGGTCATACCAGGAGTGGTATGACTGGGTCAGGTGGTAGGCTCATTTTGAGTCTTTTAAGGGTTCTACACACTGCTTTCCATAGTGGTTGTATGAGCTTACATTGCCACCAGTAGTGGAAGAGTGTTTCCTTTTCCCCACAACTTCTCCAGCATTTGATATAATTTGTTTTCTTGATCCTAGCCAGTCTTATCAGAGTGAGATGATATCTTAAAGTGGTTTTAATTTGTATTTCCTTTATTATTAGCGATGTTGAACACTTCTTAAGATGTTTCTCAGCCATCTTTATGTTCTCATTTGTGGAGTTTCTGTTCAGCTCATTACTCCATCTTTTGAGTGAGTCATTTGTTTTCTTACTTCTTCGATGTTTGAGTAGTTTATACATTCTGGAAGTTAATGCTCTGTCAGATATATCACTGGCGAAGGTTTCCTCCAGTCTGTGGGTTTTCTCTTCACTTCACTGTTTCTTTCACTATACAGAAGCTTTTGAATTTAATGAGGTCCCATTTGTCAATTGTTGACTTTATTTCCTATGCAGCTGCTGTCTGATTTATAATGTCTTTTCCTATGCCTATGTCTTGTAGGTTGCTATCAACATTATCTTCTATCACCTTCAGAGTTTCAGGTTTCACGTTGAGGTCTTTGATCCATTGGGAATTGGCTTTTGTGCAGGGTGAGAGGCAGGGGTTCAATTTTATTCTTCTACAATTGGTCATCCAGTTTTGCCAACAACATTTACTGAAGATGCTGTCTTTCCTCCATTGAGTCTTCTTGGCCCCTTTGTCAAACATGAGGTGGCTGAAATTGTGTGTCCTCTAGTTTAGATCTTCAATTTTGTTCCATTGGTCTACAGGTCTGTTTTTGTGCCAGTGCCAGGATGTTTTTATGACTATAGCCCTGTAGTATAGGTTGAAGTCTGGTATAGTGATCTCCCCTGTATTGTTCTTTTCACTAGAGTTGTTTTGGCTATTTGGGGTCTTTTGTTTTTCCATATAAATATAAGGGTTTTTTTTTTCCAAGCCTGTGAAGAAACTCTTGGGGATTTTAATTGGGATTGCATTGAATCTGTGTATTAATTTGGATAGAATGGACATTTTTACCATATTAATTTTTCCAATCCATGAGCATGGGAGGTCTTTCCATCTTCTAATGTCTTCTTCAATCTTCTTCTTCAGAGGTTTACAATCTTTGTTGTAGAGATCTTTGGTGTCTTTTGTTAGGTTTGTTCCTAGGTATTTTATTGCGTTTGAGGCTATTGTGAGTGGGAAGGTGTCCTTATATTCTTCTTCAGTTGCTTGCTGTTGGTATAAAGAAAGGCTATTGTTTTTCTAGGTTAATTTTGTAACTCACCACTTTACTGAAACTCTTAATCCTTTCTAGGAATTTTCTAGTGGAGTTTTTAACATCCTTAGGTAAACTATCATATCATCTGCAAAAAGGGGTGGCTTGACTTCCTCTTTTCCAACTACTACTCCTTTAATTTCAATTTCTTGCCTTATGGCCCTAAGCAAGCATTTCAAGCACTATATTGAAGAGGAGTGGCAATAGGGTGCAACCTCTCCAGGTTCCTGCCTTCAAGGGGAATGCTTCTAATTTTTCTCCATTTAGGATGATGTTGGCTGTGGGTTTGTTGTATATGGCTTTGATTACATTGAGGAATGTTCCCTGCAGTCCAGTTACCTCTAGAACTTTAAGCATGAAGCAATGCTGGATTTTGTCAAAGGCTTTTTCTCCAAAAATTGAGATGATCATCTGGGAATTTTGTCTTTCAGTTCATTTATGTGTTTTATGATATTTATTGATTTACCTATGTTGAACCATCCCTGCATCTCTGGTATGAACTAACTTGGTCATAATGGATGACCTTTTTAATGTGGGTCTGTATGCGGTTTGCAAGTATTTTGTTGAGTATTTTTGCATCTATGTTCCTTAATGAGATGGGTCTATAGTTTTCCTCTTTGATTGTATCTTTGCCTGACTTTGGTATTAGGGCAATGCTAGCTTCACAGAAGGAATTTGGGAGATTTCCTTCTGGTTGTATCCTTCTGAATAGTTTCAGTAGTAACAGTTCTTAGGTACTCTTTAAATGTTTTATAGAATTCTGTCTTAAAACCATCCAGGCCTGGGCTTTTTTTAGTTGTTTTTTTATTACATTTTCAATTTCCTCAAATATTATGGGTCTGTTTAAGCTGTCGATCTCTTCTTGGTTAAGCTTTGGTGATTTCCAGGATTTCAGATATTCATCCATTTCTCTTAGGTTTTCAAATTTAGTAGAGTATAGGTTATTGTATGATTGTCTGGATCTTTTTGTTGTCTGTTGTGATGTTTCTCTTTTAATCACGAATTCTGTTGATTTGGAGTTTCTCTTTCTTTCTTTTGGTTCACTGTGCTAGAGGTCTATCTTGTTTATCCTTTCAAAGAACCAACTTTTGGATTAATTGATTCTTTGTGTTGTTTTCTTGGTTTCTACTTCATTGATTTCTGCTCTGAATTTTGTTATCTCTTCCTGTCTGTTGGGTTTAGGGTTCATTTGTTGTTCTCTTTCAAGTGTTTTTACCTGCAAAGTTAGATCATTTATTTGTGCTCTTTCTGTTTTGTTGTTGTTTAGTGTAGGACCCCCAGGGCTATAAACTTCCCTCTTAGGACTGCTTTCATAGTATCCTGTAGTTTTTTTTGTGTTGTATTGTCATTTTTCATTTAGTTCCAGGGATACCTTGCTTTCCTTATTTCTTCCTTGACCCATTCATTATTCAGGAGTGTGTTGTTTAGTCTCCATGTGTACTTGTAGATAGTAGGGCTTATTCTGATGTTGATATACTTTATTGCACTGTGGTATGATAGAATGCATGAAATTATTTCAGTCCTTTTGTATTTGTTGAGGGGTTTTTTTTTCTGTGTCCCAGTATGTGGTCAATTTTGGAGAATGTTCCATGGGGTGCTGAGTATATTCTCTGGTGTTTTGGTGGAATGTTCTGTAGATGTATGTGAGGTCCATTTGGAGTAATGTATTGTTCAGTTCAGATGTCTCTCTGTTTATTCTTTTTCCAGTTGATCTATCCAAAGGGCTCAGTGAGGTTTTGAAGTCCCCCACTATTAGTACACTGGGATTAATCTGTGCCTTAAGGTCTTGCAGGATTATGTTTATAAAGTTTGGTGCACCAGAGTTTAGTGCATATATATATAATAGTGGTTATATATATAGTGCATATATATATATATACATATATATATATGATTGTGAAATCTTCATGATTAATTGTCCCTTTGATAAGGAGGTGATGGCCCTCTTTGTCTTTTCTGATTAGTTTTACTCTGAGGTCTATTTTGCCTGTATTAGAATGGCAACTCTTGCTTGCTTTTTTGGTACCATTTGCTTGGAATATCTTTTTCCATCCTTTCACTTTAAGTTGGTGCCTGTCCTTGAGGGTGAGATGGGTTTCTTATAGACAGCATATAAAAGGATTCAGTTTCCTAATCCATTCTCCCAGTCTATGTCTTTTGATTGGGAAGATTAAGCCATTAGTATTTAAGGTTATTATTGAAAGATGGGTGTCACTTCCTTTCACCTTATTTTCTGCTTGCATTCTTGGTCTAGGTTTGTATTTTTGCAGTTAAACTTTTATTCATTTCTCTTCTCTGTCCTTCGAATTGCTTCAACTATTTTCTGAAGGGTTGGTTTTTTTGGACATGTATTCTTTCATCTTGTATACGTCATGAAAGATTTTTCTTTCTCCTTCAACTATAATTTTGCTGGGTGTAGTAATCTGGGTTGGTATCTATAGTCATTTAGTCCTGGGAATATATTGGTTCATATTCTTCTGGCTTTCATAGTTTACACTGAAAAGTTAGCTGTAATTCTGATTGGTTTTCCTTGTTGTTTTTCTCTTGTGGCTTTCAGTATCTTGTCTTTGTTTGGATGTCTAGCATTTTAACTATGATTTGGTGTGGGCAATTTCTTTTCTGATATTGTCTATTTGGAGTTCTGTGTGCTTCTTGTATTTGTATGGGTTTGTCTTTTTTTTCAGTCTGGGGAAATTTTGTTCTATTATTCTGTTGAATATCTGATCAATATCATTGTCTTGGGATTCTTCTCCTTTCTCTATCCCTATGATGCAAAGGTTTGGTCTTTTCATAGTGTCCCACATTTCCTGATTGTTCCACTCTTATGTTTTTTTTTTAATTTTTCATAATCTTTGTGCTTTCTAGTTTTTCCTTGTTATCTTCCAGGTTTGATATTCTATTTTCTTCTTCATACAATCTGCTTCTGAGGCTGTTGATTGGATGAGTGTTCAATTTCCTTTTTCATTTTATCCTGTGATTTCTTTAGTATTTCCTCTTCCTTTTGGAGCTTGTCATTTTCTTCTTGTAGTTCCTTGCTTTGCTGGTCAGTTTCCTTTTTCATTTCATCATGGGATCTTCTCAGTGTTTCTATCTCCTTTTGTAGTTTGTCATTCTCTCATAGTTCCTTTCAGAGTTTGTCATTCTCTCCCTCTAGTTCCTTCCCGAGTTTTTCATTCTCTCCCTTTAGTTCTCCAATTTGTTCTTTATGTTCTTTGATTTATTTCATTATGTCTATGATTGTTCTTCTAAGATCCATGTCCTGGGTTACTTCCAGGGAGATTTCATTGTAGGGAGTGGTAATGTTTGGTAGGGACTTATTACATGCTTTTCCCATGTTGTTTTTTCTTTATGTTTTTGGCATGTGGGTTTGTTTTATTGTTTGTCTTCTGGTGTGATGTTTCTTCACTGCATTGAAGGCTTACTTTGCTTCTTTCCTACAGATGTATTCATTGTCTTCTACTTGGCTTATGGAGGGCTGATTGTGCTAGGTTTCCACTTTTCACTTTTGGTTATATATTGGGAAGTTCAGCTGGCTCTTCCCTTTCTGGTCTGGAGGTTCTTCAGAAATCCAGAGGTAACAATCAGGTTGGCTCCTTGCTAAGCATGTGCCTGCCTTGTGCTTGTGTGTCACTACAGCTGCTCCCAATGGGATACCCTCACTGCAGCTCAAGAGGGTTGGGGGTGTGGGAATGAGAGGCTTGATGCAGGAATCTGCAAAACCTTGTCTTGGTTACTTCTGTGAGTTATCTAATAATCTCTGTGGAGTTGAGATAATGCAGTATTTCCTGCCTCGCCTACTTCAACAAAGTTCCAGACCCTGAAGGCTTTTCCTTTGATGTATCGAGCAGATATCACACTTCCAGCTTACTATACACACACCCAGGTTCTGTTGTCCCCAGTGGGAGCCATGCTGGGCTGCACTCTTCCAGAGTATCCCCAATAGGTAAAATAATAACAGTATGTGACAACTGAGATTTTTTTTAATAAGTAAAAATGGGAGTTGTAGGCATTCATTTGGCAGAAGCACTTAAGAGAGTCAGCAAGCAGCCTCCAGGCCTCAACCCTTGCTGATATCCTGTTTAACATGTGAAACCTTGGTGTCACCAACTGTCTTTTATCCCTTAGGGCAAAGCATTGATCTGGAGCAAATGGCCTGAAGCTCTGTGTGTTCCAGCCCCCAATTCTGTGCACCCCAGCCCCCTGCAAGGATTTGTATAGCCTTGAGTAACAACATTAAACTGAGTCCTTTTACTCCTGATCTCTATGAGTCCATCTTCTTTTTCTCTCTGGGTTCCTTTCCACCATTCCCTCCCCTCCCTGCTTCTGGCTTAAGCCTGAGGACTGCTAACTGGTGGGACTGGGAAACAGTTCTGAGACTTGGCAGCCCAAGCCCAGGGAGAAGTTTGTGTGTGTGTGTGTGTGTGTGTGTGTGTGTGTGTGTGTGAGATGCATGTGTGTTTGCAGGCATATGCATCTGTATATGCACGCAGAGGCCAAAAGAGGAGCTTGCCAGCCTTGTTCCCTTGAGACAAGGTCTCTCACCTAAGCTGAAGCTAGGCTAGTGACCAGAAAGTCCCAGAGATCTTTCCATCTTTGCCCTCCATAGTGTTTAGTCCACAAGGGTACATCACCAGACTTTTTATGTAGGATCTGGGGATTTGAACTCAGATCCTCATTCTTGGACAGCAAGCAATCTTCCTCACTGAGCTATTCTCCCCAGTCTTATTCTTTGCATTTTAAAACCTCTTCCTAGTGCTCTTATGGTTCTGTCTTCACCTTCCATGTTGATGAACCTTTCACTGACCTCCAAAATCAAGGTAATTAGCTGCTTGCTATGCTCTTTTATATGCACATTACAAATATGTCTAAATATGTCCCAGTTAGCTTTTTTTCAGCTTGACACATCCTAGAATCACCCAAAAGGGGAAGTTTTAGAGGGACTACCTAGGTCAGGTTGGCCTGTGGGCATGTCTGTGGAGGATTGTCTTGACTGTTAATTGATGTATAAGGGCCCAGTCCACTGTGGCTAGCACTGTGTCCTGGACATATGGTCCTGGCATGTATAGGAAAACTAGCTACCCATGATCCTGAGAGCAAGCAGCAAAGCAAGTATCATTCCTCCATGGCTTCTGCTTCCAGAGTTCCTGCCCAGATGCTCCTCAGTGATGAGCTATAACCTGTAAGCTGAAGTCAAACTTTTCTTCCCATAAGCTACTATTTTGGTCAGAATGTTTTAATCTCAGTCACAGAGATAAAACTATAAGAAAATTCACTTCTTACCATTGCCTAAAATCTGCCTTCTATGTTCTATATAATGATTGGTGAAGCCCATTACCATTAATTCAATCCTTTGTTCAGAAATGGGTGCATCACCTTAGATACTTTCTGTTTGTTTTAACTCTTCCACCAGATAAGAACTAAGTAATCCTATGGATTTTATTTACTCAACATTTCACAGTTCTGTTTTCTTCATTTTCATTGCAACTCCCCAAATTGATACATGTTTGTGTATGTGTGTGTGTGTGTGTGTGTGTGTGTGACACAGAGAGACGGAGAGAGACAGAAAAAGACAGAGAAGATAAGAGAGAGAATACTTTTTTTAACGAAGTAGTGAATTTACTTTGAGCCTTTGAGTTATTGGGTTTCAGCCTCATTTCTCTTGTCTATAGCTAGGAGACTTTATTGACATTGAAGCTAGAGTGCAGGCTAATGGGCCCTGGGGACACTCCAGGGGTAACTTCAGGTCCCCAGGGTCTGACCATTACTTTACCAACACCATTGTAGAAAAACCCATCACCTGACTTGCCAGGAGCCACATTTAAAAATTTTCAATTTTCCTTTCCAACTCCAGATGACATCAGTCTCCCTGATCCCTCTGTTCTAGATGCTGTTTTTCCCTCTGAGATCTGGCTATGTTATCACATTTTTCTCATACTCTGAGCAGTATCTGCACAACATTCTCAATGTCTCCTTCATGAGACACCAGAGTTCCATTTCTTAGTTCCCAGAAATCACCTTCCTCTAGTTACTGTCAAGAGGAACATAAACATATGACCTGGCTGTAGAGACAGTGTTCATAACATCTAAGGCAGCTATTGGAGGCAAGGCAGACTGTCTCGGGCTTCATTACGGCCCTCAGTGTACCCATGAGCTCAGGGTCAAGTTGGGTAAATCTCTCTAACAGGAAGCCACCATGTCATCATAACACTCAAAAAGGGCAGATTACAGCTTCAAGGTCAGCTGCCTCAGACTGGCAGGGTGGCATAGCAGGTTCTTCGGGACAGATGTGGAGTTGGAGTTTCCATAGAAAGTGACCTTGTCAAGCTGCGACATTGGCTTAGGGCAGGTAAGAGAGCCTTGATCTGGGAGTCCTCCATCCTATAGTCCTCCAATTCCAGGGTCTGCAGAGTGGCTGAAGCTCTTTCTTGTGGAACTTTAAGAGAGCTGGCAAATCCACCCCATTCAGCACAGCCTGAAGGGTCTCTAGGTGTGGAGTCTTCATTGGCACCCAGAGCAAGATTGGGGAAGGGCTAAAATTGAACCAGTGCCCTCGGGATGTTAATTCACCTGCTGTGAAGGCCTCCTTGAACAGTGGTGAGAAGAGCCCTTTTGGTGGGGACTCCAGAGTGGAGAGGGTCAAAGCTTCATTTCTCAGCAGTATCTTCGCTGACAGGTCCAAGAATATGGGTGGGACGTGATACCCACTCTGATGGATCTTTAGGCAGAAGTATTCTGGAGAAGCAACAGGGACTGGACACTGGTGACAGGGCTCTAAATTCCAGCAGGGCATAGCTGGGCAGTGTCTCCAGGCTGCAGGACTCTGAGAGAGAACACCTTTTTAATATTTACCACATTTTCCCCTTTTGGCCTTGCCCTCTCCACCACCAACTCTGCGTGTGTGTGTGTGTGTGAACCTAACTGCCATATGGATTTCTGAGTGGGTTTATAAAGGTATTTCCAGAAAACTGGAGCAAGCTGGTGGACTAAGTAGGGAAGATTCATACTCAAAAATGGTAGGTGTCCTCTAGTCAATGTGGAATGTAAACATAAAGTGTTCTCTGCTCCCCTTTCTCCCCTCCTTTCTTTCTTCTTCTCTCTTCATTCTTCTTCCTCTTTTCTCTCTCCCTTCCACTCTCTCTATATATATATCTCAACCTCTCAGATATTGCAATGCCAGGCTCTGCATCCCCTGGATCCCTGTTTTACTCTAGAAGGCCCCAGGGACAGGGGTCTCCATGAAAACGAAATGAAAATGTGTAGAATATTCTGCAAGCATTGGACAGGAGAGAAACCATTTTTCCCCAGGTGTTTCTAGGACCTCAAAAAGCTGGTTTTATAGCTGGCATGAAACAAGAACTGTTATGAAATATCACTGGGGAATGATATGGCCCTATTATCTCCCTCCTTCGTCAAAATGTTGGACATGATTTTTATGATATGGGTGAGACTATTGCACATTTGGGACAGAGTGTGTCTTGTCACCAAATCTGAGGAGAAAAGAGAAAAATGTAAAAATGGGAGACAAAAGAAACTGGATACTGGTTAAGATAAGAAGTAGATGTGATATAAATTGCTTTATGCTGGGACCTCTAAAGAAAAGATAGATTATAAACCTGATGCAATTTTGGTAAGGTCATAGTAAGGACACACTTTAACAGCAATTTCAACCTGTTTTTGCCTGTCATAGAGGAAAATATAGATGCCAAAGTTGCCAGCTATAAGGAATAGATGATTCTTCCCACTCCCTATAATTATGATGGGGTCAAGGTCTACTGACCTCATGTAAACCAGTCCTACCAAAAGAATTAACCAACTTGTCTTAAGCAAAGTATGATACAAGGATATCTATGCCAGGATACGAGTTTCTTAAGACATGCTATTCAGGCTTATACCTAAACATATAATGATTTACAGCATATCCATAAGTCTAGTATACTTATCCCATATGAGTGCTTAGAGGCTGTAGACTTTATCATAGATACTATCAGTGCCCAAATTATATATATGGATAATGCATGGCCAGAGTTAGTACGTTTTACCCCATACATTAACCCTGGAAATGGAACAGTGTGGTGGGTACACAAGTGGCCTGTTTACCCCAGATTAGCCTATGAGTTCTTGTCATAGTGTGAGGAATACATGGACTCCCATCAATTCTCTTAGAGTCTGGATGTCTGGCCATAGTTTATCCCCTGAGTAAGTTAAAGAAAATACCTTATAGCTCCACAGTTAGTTTCTTGGTCTAGAAAGTCACTATCAGAGGATGGAGAGATGGCTCAGCCATTGAGAGCACTGGCTGTTCTCGCACAGGACCTGAGTTCAATTCCCAGCACCCATACAGTGACTAATAACCATCCCTAACTCCAGGTCTAGGGGAATCCGACATTGTCTTCTGACCTCCAAGGGCACTGCAAGACACAGGTGCACTTACATACATGCAGACAATACACATAAAAATAATAAATAAAATATTTAGAATATCACTATCATGATTACTTTGGGAAATCATATATGGACACTGTCCTGTTCACAGATGGGCAATGGCTCCTTCCCTGACTGGTACCTGCTGTGTACACAATGTAGTTTCATCTTAGTATGTGAAAAGCCAAACCAAGTATATCAGAAGGAGGAAGAGGAGGAGGAGGAGGAGGGGGAGGGGGAGGAGGGGGAGGAAAAAGAATTTATTAACTGCAACATGTAAGGTAATCAGCAGATAATTACAAAGCAATGACTTCCCTAAACACAGGAAGTATGGGCATTTTATTTGTGGAGCCTATCCATACTTACAAGAAAGCACTTTAGAGGGAACTATATTCCTGAATATACTGTTTCAGGTCACCATTCAAGAAGGAGAGATTAAAAGGAGTATGACATGGAGGACAATTAAAATGATGGACAGGAACAACTTGGGAAATATTAATCTGGTTTCATAAAGATGACAGGGATGCTTCTGAGTATGCTGTTTCCCCTCAAAAGTTTTAGCTGAAAGAAAAGAAAAGGGCACATGAAGGGCATTAAAACAGTGGTTTTGCCCTAAAGGTGTCGGGCTTGCTTAGTGGCAGACAGGTGAGGGTGCCACCAGCAGTGTCATGCAGAATGGGGCAGATCTACGTTTATGAATACCTGCCAGACAAATGGACTCACAGCATGCTGCCCACACAAAGCTAAGACCTCTTGCAGTTCAGGGCATACTACAAAGGGAAGGGAGAACATGAGATAGCAGGAGCTGGTGACAAAGGTAAATGCACTGATTCAGCTATCATTCATTTTGGTAGATAGCCACCATGAATGCCCCACTGCTATTGAGTAACCTGCAGAGTGGCCCAGCATGCTATGAGTAGATCAAACCACTACACTGGTATATGGAGCTGTAAAACTGGGCCATGGTACCAGCGCTCCCCCTGAGTCTTTGATATTAGCATGGTATGAACCAGGTACATTCAGGCATGGATGGACTCAATTTCGTCTTGATCACCTTATAAGATTCATCTTCTGACCCAAATCTCATGTATCCATTTGGTTTTGTTTCAGCCTCACACCATGATTCCAGCAGGAAGTTCCCAATAATTACACTCTAAAAAACATTTGGGTCCCACTGCCTCTTCTCTTTGAATTAATGCCATCTCTCTCTTTTTTTTTTTTTTGAGTTTTAAAGGAAAGTTTAATTTAATTATGATGCTGGACTGACACTCAACTCTGGAGGAGTGTGGTCATGAGGTGTGGGTTACAGGGCAATTTATAAGTACAACAGCCAATCAGAGTTTAGCATCACAATTAAAGTTACAAATCAAGTACACCAGCCAATCACAGTTCAGCACCACAGTTAAAGTTACCAATCAAGGGGAAACTCATGAAGCAAGCAAACCCATCATTCCTAGAAGGACTAAGGAAAAATGGCTTAATGATATCTGAGAACACAATCCCTAAGTTTTTATAATCCTCTCTCACTTCCCCCTCTTGTTGTAAGGTCTTCAAATACTTGAAGAAAGTTCATAAGAGTTGACTACAGTTGGTGTTTCCAAGATGAAATGATCTCCACTAGGGAGGGGGTTGTATTGGGTCCTTAGCAACATGAATTTAATAGAATTTACCCACTGGTTAATAAATCTGACAAGTGAGTTAAGGATGCAAGGGCAACCAGAAGGATAAAGTTTACTGGCAGATCCAGGAAGTCTTCAGCTCTCATCTGAGAAAGAAACTGGCTCTTTGGGGGGTCTTGACCCTAAACTGTCTAGCCAATTTTTAGCTCCTACATTTATCACATTACCCTCTAAGGAGGTTACCCCAATTGCCAAGAAGGAATCAGGGTGTCGACCACTCTGACTTCTTCCATGCTGAAAAGGGGCATAGGGGGTGGCAAATGGGGTACCCCCTGCTCAGTGGGTCTATCCAAAAGACCCCCAAAAGTATAGCTATAGAGAGAACAAAGTACTTGACTGGGGTCTTTGAAGGAGATGTGCAGGCGAGAGTAGTTAGGTACATTTTCTAGGCAGGGAACCAGGAGATGAACAGGGTGAATTAAATGTCCAACTTAAAAGTCCATTAGAATTTCTCGAGGAAGGGTTCCAAAGCATCCATTATTGGGCTTCTCCTTTTGTTCATTTGACCATGGTGTCTGGACTCACTCCTCTTAGGTAGTTGCTAAATAGAAAGAGGAAATTTTATTATTTTACAACAATTGATCTCATATGACTTTAAATCTAATGTTTGGAAGCACGATTAATGCCATCTTGCAGTTGGCTCTTCCACGGAAGGAACACTCTGTTCCAAAAAACAACTCAACCTTTGTTTCTCCATTTGATGGCCATATCCATAGCCCATCCATTCTGTGATTTCATCTTTGGTGATGGTGGAGCTTAAGAAGATAATGAGTCTGCAATGCATCCTTGCCAGCTGCCTATGCGTGACAGCCCAGGTTTCAGTTGGAAAATTTGTTTTGAAATGCTTAAGTGTGTTTGGCAAAACCAAAAAACCACCTTGATAAAAAAAAAAAAAGGGAAATCATTTTAAGAACCTACTTTACCCAGCTATGTTGGCACATGCCTGTAACCTCAGCACTTGGGGAACAACCAGGAAGACCACTGTGAGCTCAAGGCCAACCTGAGCCACATAGTAAGAACCTGTCTCAATCAATCAATGATATTTTAATCACGTGACCAGTCCAGAAATTAGTATCCTCACTGTCAAGAATATTTCTTTCTTTCAAGAATATATTATGGTGGTTATAGGATATTTTTCACTTTGGGGAGTCTACATAAATGTGTATGAGACATTTATTTCATACTTATTCATTTATCACATAAAATAATGTTTATTTTATATAAAATATTATTATGTCCCATCACAAAATCTGAGTTTTAGTCTACAAGAAAATGAGAAAACATCATGCAGGGACATGTCTTACTCTTAAGAAGAAAATAGCCTTTGAGTCATATGCAGGATAGCTATATCAAGTTGCATGGGATTTTATTTTCTTTCTCATGGGAGATTAAGAGTGGTTTAAGGAATGTGCTGGGATGCCAAGCTAACACACCATAGACTTGTAATGTTTAAACATAAAAATCAATTTTATTAGGTTAAAAAGACTCAAGATACCGGGAAAGTACTGATTACACTCAAATCTTAGTATGCACTGAGCCCATTCTTCCTTCTGAGGGATGGGAAATCAGGTGGTTTGGCATTTAGTTACAGTAACTGGCCTGACTCAGATGTATGAGAATGTCTCCAAAGACTGAGTTGTGACTACATAGAATATTCACAGGCAAAGAGCACAGACACCATCTGATGAGCAGAACAAAATGCACAGGAAGGCACCTTCCCTCTTTCCTACAGCTGGCATAGTCTTCAGCCTTTGTCCACCAGAGCTCCAGGCTCTCCAGTATCTGGACTCCAGACTTATCTCAGCAGTCCCCTGGCTTCTCAGGTCTCCAGCCTCAGGCACCAGCTTCCCATCAGCTTCCATGACTCAGATGTCCAGTGTCCTACAACGTCTCAGGCTTGCAGATGTCCTGTCCACAGACTTCTCAGCTGTCAAAATCATACCATTCAGTTGCTCCAGCAAATCTCCTCTGACATAGCCATGTCTATATAACCATTTAAACTCTGATGATTGTGTCTCTCTGGAGACCTGTAGCTAGAGCATCAGGTTAGGAAGACAGAGCTTTGGCAAGATGAGCCGTGCTTTGCTGACAACCCTGACAAGATTTGTGAGGGGGAGTAACCTTGTCAATTGTCCCTGTAGAGTTCCCGAGTGAGCTGTGAATGGAAAAAACCTCTACAGTGGTATGTGGAGATGTTTAAGTACCAGGAATGTTCCTGACTCTTTGATAGTAGCATGATATAAAGAAAGGAACATTCAAGTTGGATGAAGATGCTTTTGTCCTGATCACATTTCATCCCCTGAGCAAAATGGCATGGATCCACTTGTTGTTTCTGCCTCACACTATGCTTCTGGAAGTTAAGTCCTCAGTAACTACATTCTGTGAAACACAGAATGGGTCTGAATGTTCTCTTCAAGTTAATGCCATCCTGCAGTTGGCTGCTCCCCAGCAGGAACACTTGGTTCCATAAAACAACTCGACCTTTATTTTTGGCATGATGGCCTCACCCTAAGCTCTTTCAATCAGTCTTTTCATCTTTGGTGGCAATGGAGCTTGACGAGATATGGTGAGTCAAGGAGTCTGTAACACATCCTGACAGCTGTCTATGGGAGTCAGAGGCTAGTTCCAGGGGAATCCAAAGCCCTCTTCTGACCTCTGCAGCATTGCACAACATGAGTGCACCAACCTACACGCAGACAGTACATTCATACACATAAAAAATTAAAATAATAAAAATAAATAAAAAATCAATTTCACTAGATTGAAGGGACTCCAGATATTAGGAAAATACTAATTACACTCAAACCCTAATATACACTGAGCCCATTCTTTCTTCTCTGGAATGGGAAATCAGATGGCTTAGGATCTAGCTAGAATAACTGGCCTGACTCAGATGTGTGAGAATGTCCCCAAAGACTGAGCTGTGACTGAGTGAGGAAGAGCCATGGTCAGGGAGGGCAAACACCATCCCATGGGCTTATGTACCAGCAGAACAAAAACGCATAGGAAGGCATCTTCCCTCTTTCCTACAGCTGGCATAGTCTTCAGCCTTTGCACACCAGAGCTCTAGGCACTCCAGGATCTAGACTCCCCCCCTTTTTTTTTTTTAGTCTTTTCGAGACAGGGTCTCCCTGTAGCCCCAGCTGTCCTGGAACTCACTCTATAGACCAGGCTGGGCTGGCCTTGACCTCACAAAGATCCAGCTGCCTCTACCTCCAGAGTGCTAGGATTAAAGGCGTGTGCCACCACACCTGCCTTGGACTCCATTCTTATCCCAGCAGTCCCCTGGGTTCTCAGGCCTCCAGCCTCAGGCACCAGCTTCCCATCAGCTTCCGTGATATCCAGTGTCCCACAGTGTCTCAGGCTTGGAGATGTCCTGTCCACAGACGTCTCAGCTGTCAAATGTCAAACATTCAGTTTCTCCAGCAAGTCTTCTTTGTCATGGCGATGTCTATGTAACCATTCATACTCTGAGGACTGTATCTCTCAAAGAACTCTAGGTCACCCATGAGGGAAAGACACATGGCTTTGGAAAGGTGAGATGTGATTTGTCACTCCAGAATGCTGACAAGATTTGTGAGGGGAGATTTTTCTTGTGCTTGAGAGCCCCGAAGGAACTAGAGATGTAAACCCTTCAGAAGTAATCTGCCATCATGGGGAAAGACCCTGCTCTATCTGTAGTGATCATACATTAGAAAAATGGGTGGGTCCTCCAATATCTTAAGTTGAAGACCTTGTCCTCCCAGGAAGAAAAAAAAAAGAACCAGGTGTCAGGTATTTTTAAAAGAGGATCAAGCCGGGCACGTCGTGGCACATGCCTTTAATCCCAGCACTCCAGTGGCAGAGGCAGGCAGATCTGTGTGAGTTCAAGGCCAGCCTGGTCTACAGAGTAAGTTCCAGGCCAGCTGGAGCTACAGGGAGACCCTGTCTCAAAAAGACAAAAAAAAATTGGATCAAGAGTGGGAAGACACCAGTAACACCAAGGTTTCTCTGGAGGTTGAGTAGATACCTGAGGACGAATTCATGGAAGAATCACCCATGTCCTGCCGCATGGTGCCTAGGCAACAAGGAACACCGAGGTTTCTCTGGAGGTTGAGTAGACATCTGAGGATGAATTCATGGAAGAATCACTATGTCCTGCCACATGGTCCCTAGGCAACAAGCAACTCAGCCTGAGAGTCAACAGCAGAAAGCTAACAACTCCATCCAGGAATATGACAACCACCCTCTTCAAAGAACGTGAGTTGGATATCCTTTTCTCTAGGTTCTGAGGTTTCCAAGACAACAAAAGATTGAAGTTAACAAGCTGGCTCCATCGCTGTCTCTGCCTTCTGTTCTCCCTTCCTACCACGCTGTGATGTTAGTTTCAATCACTATTTTCTTTTTTTTTAATTTATTTATATATATTTTTTATCAAATCTAGACCCGTGTCCCCCCATCCCCCCACCCCACCTGAGCTCATGAATTCTACCAAAAAGGCTTTTCATCTCTTTCTCAGTCTTTCTCAATATTCTCCACGTGGAAGTTTACTGTTTTGAGCAGAAGTTCACTGATTGAGTCAGTTATTTGATGCAGTCCTTTCTGTGGTTATTGTTGTTTCCAATATGCATCACTCCCAACTGCTTTGGACAAAAGCTCAAGGGGCTATGCACAAGAAATACTTACAACTAGATAATTGGCACTAGCATCCACAGATGAGGGATACCATTCGTCATTTGTTTTTCTGGGACTGTGTTACTTCACTCAGCATGATGTCCTCTAGCTCCAGCCATTTTCCTGCAAAGCTCATGATGTCATCTTTCTTTACTGATGCATAGAACTCCATTGTGTAGATGTACCACATTTTCTCTATCCACTCATCAGTTGAGGGGCATTTGGGTTGGTTCCAGCTCCTTGCTATTGTGAAGAGAGCTGAAATAAACATGGCCGTGCATGTATCTCTGTGGTGGCGTAAGTCTTGAGGGTACATGCCCAGGAGTGGTATGGCTGGGTCGGGTGGCAAGTTCATTCCAAGTCTTCCAAGGGTTCTCCACACTGCTTTCCATAGTGGCTGTACGAGTTTACATTCCCACCAGCAGTGGATGAGTGTTCCCCTTTCCCCACAACCTCTCCAGCACTTGGTATCATTTGTTTTCTTGATCCTAGCCAGTCTTATTGGAGTAAGATGATATCTTAAAGTGGTTTTCATTTGCATTTCCTTAATGATTAGTGATGTTGAGCAGTTCTTGAGGTGTTTCTCAGACATCTCTAATTCCTCGCTTGTGAAGTCTCTGTTCAGTTCTTTGCTCCATCTATTGAGCGGGTCATTTGTTTTCTTTTTTCTTTGTTTTTTGAGTAGTTTATATATTCTGGAAATCAATGCTTTGTCAGATGTATCTGCAGTGAAGGTTTCCTCCCACTCTGTGGGATTTCTCTTCACTTCCTTGATTGTTTCTTTTGATGTACAGAAGCTTTTGAGTTTGATGAGGTCCCATTTGTCAATTGTCGACCTTAATTCTTGTGCAGCTGCTGTCTGATTTAGGAAGTCTTTTCCTACGCCTATGTCTTGTAGTCTGCTGCCAACTTTTTCTTCTATCACCTTCAGAGTTTGGGGTTTCACGTTGAGGTCTTTAATCCATCTGGAGTTGACTTTTGTACAGGGTGAGAGGTAGGGGTTTAATTTCATTCTTCTACAAGTGGTGATCCAGTTTTGCCAACACCACTTGCTGAAGATGCTGTCTTTTCTCCATTGTGGTTTCTTGGCCCCCTTGTCAAATATGAGATGGCTGAAATTGTATGTGCTCAGATTTGGATCTTCGGTTTTGTTCCATTGGTCAACAGGTCTGTTTTTGTGCCAGTACCAGGCTGTTTTTATGACTATAGCCCTGTAGTATAGTTTAAAATCTGGTATAGAGATCCCTCCTGTGTAGCTCTTTTCACTCAGGATTGATTTGGCTATTCGGGGTCTTTTGTTTTTCCAAATGAATTTAAGAACTTTTGTTTCCAAGCCTGTGAAGAAACTCTTGGGGATTTTGATTGGGATTGCATTAAATCTATACAAGAGTTTTGGTAAAATGGACATTTTTACAATGTTAATTTTCCCAATCCATGAGCATGGGAGGTTTTTCCATCTTCTGAGGTCTTCTTCAATTTCTTTCTTTAAGGGTTTAAAATTTTTGTTGTAGAGGTCTTTGGTGTCTTTGGTTAGGTTTGTTCCTAGGTATCTTATTGTTTTTGAGGCTATTGTGAGTGGGAAGGTCTCTTTGAATTCTTTCTCCAGTTGCTTGTTCTTGGTGTAAAGAAAGGCCATTGATTTTCTAAGGTTAATTTTGTATCCTGCCACTTTGCTGAAGCTGTTAATCGTTTCTAGGAGTTTTCTGGTGGAGTTTTTTGCATCCCTTAAGTAAACAATCATATCATCAGCAAATAGGGATAGTTTGACTTCCTCTTTTCCAATTAGTACTCCTTTAATATCCTTTTCTTGCCTTATTGCTCTAGCAAGTGTTTCAAGCACTATATTGAAGAGGAGTGGTGATAGGGGGCAGCCTTGCCGAGTTCCTACCTTTAAAGGGAATGTTTCTGTCATTTCCCCATTTAGGATGATATTGGCTGTGGGTTTCCTGTATATGGCTTTGATTACATTGAGGAATGATCCCTCCAATCCAATTCCTTCTAGGACTTTAAGCATGAAGGGATGCTGGATTTTGTCAAAGGCTTTTTCAGCATCAATTGAGATGATGGTGTGGTTTTTGTCTTTGATTCCGTTTATGTGTTTGATGATGTTTATTGATTTTCGTATGTTGAACCATCCCTGCATCTCTGGTATGAATCCAACTTGGTCATGATGGATGATCTTCTTGATGTGGGTCTGTATGCGATTTGCCAGTATTCTGTTTAGAATTTTGGCATCTGTGTTCATGAGGGAGATGGGTCTATAATTCTCCTTTTTAGTTGGATCTTTGCCTGGTTTTGGTAATAGAGTGATGTTGGCTTCATAGAAGGAATTTGGGAGAATTCCCTCTGATTGTATACTTCTAAACAGTTTCAGAAATAATGGTTGTAGGTCTTTTTGAAATGTTTTATAGAATTCTGCTGTGAAACCGTCTGGGCCTGGGCTTTTTTTAGTTGGGAGGCTTCTTACTACATCCTCTATTTCTTCATATGTTATGGGTCTGTTTAAGCTGCTGGTCTCCTCTTGGCCAAGCTTTGGTGATTCCCAGGATTTCAGATATTCATCCATTTCTTCTAGATTTTCAAACTTGGTAGAATATAGGTTCTTGTAATATTCCCATATAATTTTCTTGATCTTTTCCTTGTCCGTTGTGATATTTCCCTTTTCATCACAGATTGTATTGATTTGGAGTTGTTCCTTCTTTCTTTTTGTTAACTGGGCTAGAGGTCTGTCTATCTTGTTTATTCTTTCAAAGAACCAACTTTTGGCTTCATTGATTTTTTGTATTGTTTTCTTTGTTTCTATTTCATTGATTTCTGCTCTGATTTTTGTTATTTCTTCCTGTCTGTTGCGTTTAGGGTTCATCTGTTGTTGCCTCTCAAGTGCTTTTAGCTGTAGTGTTAGATCATTCACTTGTGCTCTTTCTGTTTTTCTAATGTAGGCACCCAGGGCTATAAACTTCCCTCTTAGGACTGCTTTTAAGGTATCCCATAGGTTTTGTTGTGTTGTATTGTCATTGTCATTCAGTTCCAGGAATGCTTTTATTTCTTTCTTTATCTCTTCCTTGACCCATTCATTATTCAAGAGTGTGTTGTTTAGTCTCCATGTGTTCTTGTAGGCAGTAGGGCTTATCCTGGTGTTGATGTTGAGCTTTATTGCACTGTGGTCTGATAGAATGCATGAAATTATTTCAATCTTTTTGTATTTGTGGAGGTTTCTTCTGTGTCCCAGTATGTGGTCGATTTTGGAGAATGTTCCGTGGGGTGCTGAGTAGAAAGTGTATTCTCTGGTATTAGGGTGGAATATTCGGTAGAGGTCTATGAGGTCCATTTGGTGTATCATATCGTTCAGTTCAGATGTCTCTCTGTTTATTCTTTGTCCTGTTGACCTATCCAAAGGACTCAGTGGGGTATTGAAGTCCCCTACTATGAGTGTACTGGGGTTAGTGTGTGACTTGTGGTCCTGGAGAATTGTCTTTATAAAGTTTGGTGCACCAGAGTTTGGGGCATATATATTCATAATTGTGAAATCTTCTTGGTGAATTGTTCCTTTGATAAAAATGTAATGGCCTTCTTTGTCTCTTCTGATTTCTTTTACTTTGAAGTCTATTTTGTCTGATATTAAAATAGCAACACCTGCTTTCTTTTTGGTACCATTTGCTTGGAATATTTTTTTCCATCCTTTCACTTTAAGGTGGTGCCTGTCCTTGAAGGTAAGATGTGTTTCTTGTAGACAGCATATCGATGGATTCTGTTTCCTAATCCAATCTCCCAGTCTATGTCTTTTGATTGGGGAATTTAGTCCATTAATATTTAAGGTTATGACTGATAGGTTTGTGTTGCTTCCTTTTGCCTTATTATCCATTTGCGGTTTGGGTTTAGGTTTCTACTTCTGCAGTTATGCTTTTATTGATTTCTCTTTCTAGGTGCCTGGGGTTGGTTGCTCCTTTCTTCTGTCCTTTGAATTGCTTCAAGTATTCTCTGAAGGGTTGGTTTTCCGGACATGTATTCTTTCAACTTGTTTATGTCATGGAAGGTTTTTCTCTCTCCTTCAACTATAATTGACATTTTTGCTGGGTATAGTAACCTGGGTTGGCATCTATTGTCCTTTAACACTGGGAATGCTTTGCTCCAGGTTCTTCTTGCTTTCATAGTTTGCATTGAGAAGTCAGTTGTAATTCTGATAGGTTTCCCCTTATAGGTCACTTGTTGTTTTTCTCTTGTGGCTTTAAGGATTTTGTCTTTGTTTTGGGTGTCTAGCATTTTAACTATGATGTGGCGTGGAGAATTTCTTTTCTGATCTTGTCTGTTTGGAGTTCTATGTGCTTCTTGTATTTGTATTGGTTTGTCTTTTTTTAGTTTGGGGAAGTTTTCATCTATTATTCTGTTGAAGATCTGATCAATACTATTCTCTTGGGATTCTTCTCCTTCCTCTATTCCTATGATGCAGAGGTTTGATCTTTTTGTAGTGTCCCACAGTTCCTGGTTGTTCCACTTTTGTGTATTTTTAAATTTTTCATAATCTTTACTTGCAGTTTTTAGTTGCTCTGTGTTATCTTCCAGGTCTGATATTCTTTGTTTTGCTTCCTCCATTCTGCTTCTGAGGCTTTTCCATTCCTTTACTCTTGATTGGATGAGTGTTTGATTTCCTTTTTCATTTCCTCTTCTGATTTCTTTAGTATTTCTACTTCTTTTTGGAGCTTCTCAATCTCTTCCTGTAGCTCTTTGTGTCGCTGGTTGGTTTCCTTATCTTTTTCAGCATGGGATCTTTTCAGTGTTTCTAATTCCTTCCAGAGTTTGTCATTCTCTCTCTCTCTAGGTCCTTCTTGAGATCTTCATTCTCTTTTCTCAGTTCTTTGATTTGCTCTTTATAATCTTGTAGTTCTTTAAATATGTTCCCAATTGTGTTTCTGATATCTGTGTCCTGGGGCATCCCCAGAGGGATCCCACTGTAGGAATCTTCCATAGGGTTGGTAGAGCTTGGTGTGGTATTATACTTCCCCTTTGTCATGTTGTCTCTTCTTTGTGTTCCTGGCATATGGGCTTCTCCTTGCTTGTATTCCAATGTGAGTCCTAAATGCCTCTTCACTGTGTTGAAGGCTTGCTTTGCTTGCCTCCTTCAGATGCCTTCATAATCCCAGTTGGTGGGCGGGGGGGTTACCTGTGCTTCTGCTGGTCGCAAAGATCTCAGATCTCAAGACTCATACAACCCTACCTTTAATACCAGATGGGAGGATAACTCTGCCCCCACAGCCACAAAAGCCAATTAAACCAAAGACAACTGAATTAACGGATTAGCTAGGTTAAGTCAATCAACAATCAGCCTTGCTGAAGCACCGAGTTCCCACCTGCCTTCCTGCTCTTCTGCTGGTCTCAGGAGATCTCAGATCAATCTCTCTTTTCTAACAGTAGCAAAATATCTTCAAACTCCTCAGTATTTCATTATTTTAGTTTGTCATAGATTGAGACACAAAATAAATGCCAATTTTATCTCTTCAGGGAAAGTGCTAATTATGTAAACTTCATGTGTTGTCATGAGTCATATTTACCACTCTGACAATTTTTGTCCTCTTGATAAACACAAAATCGTGTGGTAGATTCAAATCTCATTTCTCATGATACATTGTTTCTATGGAATAAAAATTTTACAAGGACATGAAATTTAGGACTGGGGTAAATCAAGGACTAGAAAAAATTAAATAAGACTTCATAAAACTAGAAAAGGCACACTCACACTCCAACAAGGGCTTGTGGATACTGCTTTTCCTTACAACAATTACATTTTCAATGTCACTTTTGCACACAATAGAAATTTCTAAGAACTTATGAACATGTTGACTCCCATGTACGAGCACATACTACCTTCTGGGCACTACCTCAACAGAGATGATTATATCTTATAGCATGGGAATAGTGAGATGTTTTCACCATCCAGGAAAGCAAATAAATTAGCATAACTTTTGTTGTCAGAAAAGAAAGCTTTGAAAAGCAAGATAACTTTTGTTTTTTTCTAAATCATGGCAATGAGAATTCTCAGCTGTGCAACAGAAGATTATACAATTGAAAATTCTACAGCTGATGAAATTAAAGATTCATTTACCAAGTATTTCCTGAAATCTTCCATGTAAATAGAAAAAGCTTCACAATATTTTTAGCTAAATATTAGGTTACATGCTACATAGCATATTAGAATTTGATGTGTCTATCTGGGTCCACAAATACACATATGTAAATTCATAAAATAACAAGAGTCCAAAGCCATATACTGGATCATTTCATCTTGATGGGACATGTAATTTTAGGGTTTTTTTTTTCTTTTAGTGATATGTTTTATGATTTTGTAACATCAGCAAGCATGAGTTAGTTGTGGGTAGGGAAAAAAGAATAAGAAAAATTCCTGAGCTCACATAACAGTTCATAGCTACAATACCTTTGTGTGACCAGGAGGTGTTCTGGGTGCTGAATGGATATGACATTTTAAGTAGTATGAGTCTTGCTTTGCTCTGAGATTACATGAGTTACAAATTCTGCTTTGAAAGAAACAGACTCTATATTACAAAGCAAGGAATGAGTTGAATGGCACTGTTATGAACATGGAAATCCTCACAATATAAATATGCTTCTCACTTACTGATTCTTACCAAGGGAGGAAGGATCATTGGAGAAAAATGGGGATTCAAATAGTCTGTTGGTTTATTACCCAAAATGTAAGGCATCTCATTCAAGCTATGTTAGAGAATGTGGCTTACTCTACTACCCGAAAAGAATTTCTATTTCTTCTTCCTCAAGTCTAAAATGGAAGCTGCTGGGCTGGAGAGATGGCTCAGTGGTTAAGAATGCTGACTGCTCTTGCAGAGGACCCTGGTTCAAATCCCGGCACCCACATGGAAGCTAAGAACCGTCTTTAAACCAGGCATGCTGGCACACGCCTTTAATCCTAGCACTTGGGGGACAGAGGCAGGCAGATTTCTGTGAGTTTAAGGCCAGCCTGGTCTACAAATTCCAGGCCAGGGAGGCTCAAGAGAGACCCTGTCTCAAAAATAAAATAAAGCCAGATGTGGTGGTGTATGCCTTTAATCCTAGCACTTGGGAGGCAGAGGCAGGTGGATCTTTGTGAGTTCAAGGCCAGCCTGGTCTACAGAGTGAGTTCCAGGCCAGCTTGGTGAGTTCCAGGACGCTGTGGCAGGGACCCTGCTTAAAAAGAACAAAAAAAAAAAAATAATAATAAATATATATATAATATATTATATATATATATAATAAAATAAAATAAAAAGACCAAATAAAATAAAATAAAATGGAAGCTTAGGAGAATGAATTCTTCGGAGAGCCCATTTTGTCAGAGGAATGGATGGCTACGGGTCACTCCACACACTTACAGGACAGAAAAATAGTTTTAGTGAGAGGCACAGTCCCAGGCTTGCTTTTGTTCCTACAGTAGATACCAGGGCTTGCGTCTTGTCTGCCAAAGGGGACACTTCCTTTTCCACATGAGTCATAATTATACTGCTGAGGGAAGTAAACAAGAAGTAATGCTCCATAAATATCATCCACAAGGTAGTGAAGCTAGAATCGTACCTACCTGAAACCAGGGTTGCAGTGGGCAAAGCTTGGTCCAAGAGCACTGAGCCCACTTCTCTGTCATTGAGTCCCATGTTGTCCTTCAACACTAGGATGACTCAAAGAGATTGTTAGGTCCCCATTCTTCTCCTTCTCTATCCAACTGCAAAAGAATGTGACACATCCAGTATAATGTACAAAAGAAAACCAAATAGCTAGATTGAAATTATAAATGGTGAATAAACAGCTATGAGCAAAAGAGAGAAGCTCAAATACCCTTAAAATAGCCAAAGTTATTCACGATAGCCAAGTTATGCAATAACCCTTTCTGCCTGTCAATAGATAAATGGATAAACCAATGGGCATGTGTGCACAATGGAGTATTATTCAATCATAAAGAAAATTATTTGCAGGAAAATGTATGGAGCTACCATATTAAGGTGAATAAGCTAGATTCAGAAAGATGAGAGTTGCATGTTTTCCCTCATGTAAAATCTAGGAAATCTAGGAAATAAAGTAGAAGGGCAATTCTTTTTATTAACTTTTTTTAAGTTTTATTTATTTTATTATGTGTATGAATGTACTGTCTGCATGTAGGTCTGTGCAGCCGTGTTGTGCAATGCCGCAGAGGTCATAAGAGGGTGTCAGATTCCCCTGGAGTTGGAGTTAAAGACGGTTCTCAGCCGTCATGCCGGTGCTGAGCATTGAACCCGGGTCCTCGGCACTCTTAACCGCTAGGCCATCTCTCCAGCCCCAGAAGGGCAATTCTTAGAAAAGAGAAAGAGGATCCAAGAGAAGAGGAACAGAAAATAAAAGGTTAATATGAACAAAGAATACCATATGACTGTTTACGTGCTCATATGTGTGTGTAACCATGTGTTTGTGCATGCATGTTCCAAATTAAGAAGCTGTGGTAGAAACAAGCAAATGGTAATATTGCTGAATTCATGGGGACTGAGCTGTCAATGAACCTTGATTTTACTTCTCAATAAAAACTGAAAGAATGCTTCTTTATTCAAGAGATAATCAAAGTAAAAAGAATTGTAGTCTTTGGTGCTGGGGTCAGCAGATTGGGTGCCATTAAGAGCTGCTTGGAGGAGGGACTCGAGCCGATGTGTTTTGAAAAGAGCCATGACATTGGAGGACTGTGGAGATATGAGGTAATTTTCTAAAGTTTATTCTTTCTAAAGTTTATCATAAAGAATGATGCCATTTATGTGTTACATATACTTTCTAGCAGGAAATAGAGCATACACATTTAAATAATTTAACTCTTTTTCAAAGTAGTGATATTTTATGTTCACATTAAACTTGAAACCTTTGAAGCACCTGAAGACTCTTACTCCATTTTCTGTTAGCTTTCTCATTTCTGTGACAAAATACCTGAGAAAGGCAGCCTAAAAGAGAACAGATTTGCTTGGGCTTAGGGTTCCATGGTGTGAGTCTACCAGAGAAGGGAGGCACAGCTGAGCTGATCAGCTCCATCATGGCAGCCAGGAAGCAAAGAATGCTTGTACTAATGGGCTTTCTCTTCTTTCCTCTTTTCCTCTTTTATTCCATCCAGGCCCCTAGCCTGTGAAATAGTCTCACCTATATTCATGGTGGGTCTCCCCCAGCCCAGGTAATTCTCTCCAGACATGCCTTCATGGATAAAACCAGACATGTGTTTACTAATCTCCCAGGTTCTTTGCAATCCAATCAAGTTGGCAATCAGTATTAACTACCAAAAGTCCACCCCTTGTCTACTTTCCATTGAAACACATCTCCTTAAATCATAACGTTCCACCTATGGTCTCTAAAGCACATGCCCATCTCTAAAGAGAAATGCATTCAGTCCATCTCCAAGAGTCTTCAGAGGCTTAACAGCTCCCACTTTGCTCAAATCTCCAAATCTAAACTCTCCTCTGAGACTTGGGCTACTCTTGTCTGTGATCCTCTAGGAAGTAAAAATCAAGTTACATATTTCCAATATAAAATCAAACTGGGTGAAAAAAAAAAGTCCATTCTGAACAGGAGGAATAAAAGAATTCCTGTTGAAACTCCTTCACAGATATCCTCAGAGGCATTGATTACTAATTTCCAGCTTCTCAATCAATATTAATCATCAAATACTACATTTCCCTAACTACACATGAAATCACTTGGATAGTTTTATGTATGAGAAACTTGAAATTCAAAGATGGGAACAGCTGCCTTATCTCTAGCAGATTTGTTATCTGGATCCAACATCTATCCTAGTTATGATGCTTCTTTCCATAACATGAATAGTGTACACGTTGCTTTGTGTTGTTTATTACCTACCATTTATGTCCCCACCAAAAAAGATCACAACTTAAAGGAGTCCGCTTATATGGTGGATAGTACACCAACTGGACAGAAGGAATGTGTGCAGTCTTTAAAATTACATGTCTTATAAAATTTAATACTCTTCTGTTGGTGGTCTTTATCTTTTTCAAAAGGGTCTCTCTATGCAGCCCAAAGGGGCATTTATCTCACAATGTAGCCCAGGCTGGCCTGGAACTCACAGCAATCCTCTTGCTCAGCCTCCTGAAAATTGGAATTATAGACATGAAGCATAATTTGAAGCACATTTGCTCATAATTTATCTAATTTTGTAGTTAGTACTCTTTATTTCACATTTTTATGATTTTACCCTCCTAAAACTTAATGTTTTTTTGTCCAGGATCTTCACTAAACCAAATTCCATTAGCTGTGAGGTTCATTTGAAAGGTTCTCTCCAAAAACTCCTTTCTGTTTATTTTCATTTATTTCTTGTGCTGTATTTTTTGTATTTATTAGCCTGTTTTGTTATTATTTAACTACCAAGGTAGCTTTGGGTCCAACACTATAAGCAAAATTTTACTAAGAATTATCTTCATAGGGAAATCTATTGTTTCTGTGCAGTTGAACAATGTTACAAAATCCAATCAGTACAATTTTTTTAATTTTTATTTATTTTGTAAGGGATTCACAATATAAGAGCACAGTTGTTTTCAGATCACATTAACGTTGCTCAGTTTGCCATACAATTAGGTAATTGGTGCTAGCATCCACAGATGAGGAATACCATTCCTCGTTTGTTTTTCTGGGACTGTGGTACTTCACTCAGCATGATATCTCCTAGCTCCATCCATTTACCTGCAAAGTTCATGATGTCATCTTTCTTTACTGCTGCATAGAACTCCATTGTGTAGATGTATCACATTTTTCTCTATCCACTCATCACTTGAGGGGCTCTGGGGTTGGTTCTAGCTCTTTGCTATTGTGAAGAGAGCTGCAATAAACATGGCTGTGCATGTATCTCTGCAGTAAGATGAGTCTTGTGGGTACATACCCAGGAGTGGTATGGCTGGGTCAGATGGCAAGTTCATTTCAAGTCTTCCAAGGGTTCACCACACTGATTTCCATAGTGGATGTACAAGTTTGCATTCCCACCAGCAGTGGATGAGTGGTCCTCTTTCCCCACAACCTCTCCAGCACTTGGTATCATTTGTTTTCTTGATCCTAGCCAGTCTTATTGGAGTGAGATGATATCTTAAAGTGGTTTTAATTTTGCATTTCCTTAATTATTAGTGATGTTGAACACTTTTTAAGATGTTTCTCAGCCATCTCTAATTCCTCAAATCAGCACAATTTTTAAATAAGATACAAATAACAGATCTCATTCTCCCTAAACTCAGTGGTCATTGTACCCTAAATTTCTGGAAGCCATGGATTTCTTTGCTTCTTGTAGGAGACACTAGAAAGTAGACATGTTGGGATATACAAATCTTTGACCCTCAACACTTCCAAGGAGATGACAGCCTTCAGTGACTTCTCTGTCCCTGACCATTACCCCAACTATATGCACAACTCCAAAGTGATGGAGTATCTCAGGATGTACACCAGGCATTTCAGGCTTCTGAAATACATCCAGTTCCAGGTAAGGCATGAAAGCCCCACCCACCATCTGCATGTTGATCTAGGCAAAGTCTACACAGCCAGAGTCAGCTGGGGCAGAGCTGCAGTTTGCATTTCCCACCAGAATTCTGAAAGAAGTGTCTCTCTCCTCCTTCTCAATATGTTCCTATACCAATGTTTTTGCCTGCATAAGAGCATTGTCGTGAGAACTTTTTTCCTGTTGTCTAGTTTTCAGTTAGCTTTATTGAAAATAAAATATGGGATATAGCAGGGAAGTTTAGTGCATTATTTTCCAAACATATCTTAGTTCTACTTAATTTATTAAAACACAGAAATTTCAGATAAAAATGAAATTGGGTACAATGCTCTGGAACTGTTTCTTTTTTTTTTTTTCATTCCTTGTTTTCTAGACAAAGGTGTGCAGTCTAAGGAAATGCCCTGATTTTTCATCTTCTGGCCAGTGGGATGTTGTGGTGGAAGCTGATGGGAAACAGAAAATCTATATCTTTGATGGTATCATGGTCTGCAGTGATCACTACACTGAAAAATATTTGCCTTTACAGGATTTTGAAGGTATTTAACTGAATGAGGTACAAGAAAAATCTTTAGATTCTAAGATTCTTAATGTCTATCCTACCAAAGGCATTGGACAGAAGTGTTGACATGACACAGAAGGGGAGCAAAAAAAAGCAACCTTCCTTAGTAGTCAGGAAAGACCTGACAGTCGAAGTAACAGTGGATATGGAAACTAAGAGCCCCTTTTGCAAACAAGGCCTGGAGTCAGGCCCTTTTGAAGAAGTAGTAGGTGTGAAATCATGAGCTTCAAGACTGGCACACACTTGATATGCCTGGGCAGAAAGGACTATGTAGGAGTCAATGGAAAACTAGCAGGGAAGAAAGAGAGATTGTGCATGTCTGTGTGTACATGCGTATTTGTGTGTGTGTGTGTGTGTGTGTGTGTGTGTCTATTTGTGGAAAATGATATCTGATCATATTATATATTATAAACATAATATAATAAATATTATAAATATTTCAATGGGATGAAGGATTAATTGACTGAAAGATTGGAGCCTAACCATGAATAAGGAGATAATGCTGGTAGTGAGAACTAAAACAGTAAGATGAAACTCTAGAGACCTTTTAGAGGCCACAGTAGCACTGAATTATAGAGAGCATCAAAAACAAAGTTTGTAGGGCTAGAGAGATGGCTCAGCAGTTAAGAGCACTAACTGCTCTTGCAGAGAACTGGGGTTCAATTCCCAGTAACCACAGGTGCCTAACAACCATCTCTAACTCCAGTTCCAGGGGGATCTGACACACTCTTCTGGCCTTTCTTCCTCACAGGGATCAAGAAGTTCAAAGGCAGATACCTCCATAGCTGGGAGTACAAGAAGCCAGAGAGCTTTGTGGGGAAGAGAGTGATTGTGATCGGCATCGGGAACTCTGCAACAGATGCAGCCTGTGAGATCAGTCATGTTGCTGAACAGGTTTGGGGTCATCCTTTGATTCTGCTCTTGGTATAAGCATATTACCACAGAGATGTTCTCTGTGCCTTTAGCAGCATTATCCCCATTTGGACTGCAAGCTCCACAAGGCAAATGGTATATGTGAAAGAATGCAAAATACCTGCCTACTAGTAGTCTCCTTCATGAAAGAAAGCAAACTAGTGTCAGATAATTTGTAGGGAGATGAAAATTTTCAAAATAAAATTAAATTCACAAAACACTAAGTATTCATAGTGGGCATGATTTTAGACAGAGACCAATAATCACAAGCATTTGTAAAAAGTACCCTGCTGATCTATGAATAAGTAGCTAAGAACAGAGAAACAGTTCTGTGTCCTTCCACTTAGAAAATAAAGAACAAGAATAGGAACATGAGCCCTCTGTGGCAATGATGATGACTTCTAAAGAGTATGGGAGAGTCATTTTCCATTATTCAAAATTAATTTTGCTTTTGATTCAGAACACCCACCAAGAAAATGTAAGGTTCCAAATACCGAATGCTTTGTATGACATTCCATCAGTCATTCTATAGGCTGAAGCCTTTCTGTGTATGCTCTAATATACAAATCAGAAATCTCTGTGATCTTGACTTTACAAGCTACTGGTTGTTTCTTTATTAAAAAGCTGAAGCCTTCTTCAAAGTCTTGATTAAATGACTCAAAATAGAGAACAGAAATAATTCTCACATGTATATTATAGGTTTTATGTATCTTATACTAATTACATGGAGTTGTCCATTTGCAAAGGTGAGAACATCTCCATTGAATATTTTTCCATTTATTTTTGGTTGTTATTACAATGTCGTATTCAGATATTTCTCCATCATTGTAGATTACAGAAATACACAGTATACAGAAAACATGGATGATAAATTAACATTTATCTCCCAACATAAATATTTGTGATAATTTTTTTCATATTCTTGGATCTAGCACATTCTAGACATATAGCAAAAATAGGAGAAGACCCATGATAAACAATAAGTGAGATGAAAATATGCTTAGTAAGTGGACTTGTTCACAGAGTAAGATGGAAATAGAAGCAGACAGTGGGGGTGAAGCTGTATGAGTAAACTTCATTGTCTACTCCGTTGACAATTTAAAAAAATACACAGAGAATCTGAGATCAACATAGTTAGAAACAGAATTGTTACTGGTGGCTACTTCTCTCTTATAGGTTTTCCTCAGCACAAGACGAGGGGCATGGATATGGACCGCGTTTGGGATAATGGGAATACACTGGACACCGTTCTTTTTACCTGTTATAATAAAGCTGTCCAAAAAATATTTCCCACGTTCATGATCAACAGATGGGCAGAGAATAAACTAAATGCAAAGTTTAACCATGCTAATTATCGACTGCAGGTTAAACACAGGTAAGGTCTAGTTAGATATCAGACAAACAAATAACATTTTTAAATACTGTATTATTTTTTAATTTTATATGTATGAGTGTATTATCTACATATACATTGGTTGTATCTGTGTCATGCAATGCCCATGGAGGTCAGAAGACAGTATCAGATCCCCTGGAACTGGAGCTATGGATGGTTGTTAGCCGCCATGTGGGTGCTGGGAAGCTAACCCAGGTCTTCTGTAAGAACAGCCAGTGGTCTTAACTGCTGAGCCATCTTTCCAGCCCTACAAACAATATTTTTAAACTACACCAGTCATCAGGATATATAACACAGATTTATGGAATAAGAACAAGGGAGTGACATTCTAAGTCTTGAGAGAACTTATTTTTATTTGGAAATGCCTGAATTATTTCCTGCTATTCAGGAGGTCAGGCCATTCCAATAAGGTATAAGAGAAAAGTGTAATGCACATTGGTAAAGTCTTAAACTTAAACATGAGGGACTAGAAAGATGGCTCAGCAGTTAAAAGCCCTGGCTCCTCTTGTAGAGGACCTGGGTTTAGTTCCCAGCACCAACATGGTGGCTCACAACTATCTGTGACTCCACTTCCAGGGGATCTTTTGACTTCCACAGATATTACACACATGGATGCACCTGTCTAGACAAAACACTCATCAATATAAAACAAAATAAATAAATTAAAAAAACTTAAAGTAAAAGCTTTGGACTGTTAAAACACAGAATTTTTTTTGGTCAACTAAATGTTTATTGAAACATTCAAAACATAAAAGCCTTTTGAATCCTCCTTTTAATAACCTCATTCACCCACAGTATACAAAAAAATTACTTTTTTGGTCATAGTTTTCTAAGTCAATTCTTAGGTGCTATCATATTTGCTAATTTGCTATTTATGGCCCATCTCCACTTTTTTTATTACTTCATTATTTTTTTCTTTTTTAACAATAAGTAATAATTTATGAGTACAAGCATCCTTCATGTAAAACCAATTTGCAAGCAGTTGTGCCCAAACCCACACAGCCCATGGGTCCCACCATCCAGCTGGGGGGGCTTGTATGTTCAATCAAGTTGATCAAATGAGTGTCCAGACTATATTACTGTAGTTTCACCATTCACCCCCAATTGCAGCCCTTACATTCTACCATGCCCCCTCTTCCGCAGATTGTTCCCTAGGCTTAGAAAAGGGGCACAGGTGGAGAGAAGCAAAACAGTCTACTTCCTCTGGAGCTGTTATCTTGGACTCTGGTCAATTCTGGCTGTTTCCTTTAATGGGCTGACAGTTTGCCCAGGAATAACCTTTCAATCCTACTAATGAAGCACAAGCTATTAGATATATAGGTACTTAAACATTGCTAATTATTCTGGTAGGTTACTTTGGTATAGACACAGATGTTTGGATGGTATGTTAATCCATGAATTACGTTTTTTCTGTTAAATGTGACAGGGCCTTACTGTGGCTTATAACATCTCCTAACCACTAGAGGATGTAAGCTTGTGGCATCAGACGTGGGTTATTCCTCCAAGGAGAGAGCTAATACCCAATTAGATTCGGGATATACAGGCATATGGCTGCCACTGCTGCACAGTATTTCCAGGCAGGTGAGGTGTAGCTGGTGCTGACGGAGGAGTCTTTCCTGACTCAAGGAGACCTATATCCGATTTATTGGTTTAGTGGCTTTGGTAACACTCTCTGGTATTCCAGAGGCCAACTGTACACTTGCAAGTGCAGTCTCAATACATCTTTCCCGTGCTTACATCAGGTCTTAAACAGCAGGGCCTTATTGCCTCTCTTCTTGCAGGTATCCCAGTTTGGAGGCAAGGAGCCTTTACCTTTTGTGGGGGCTTGGATCCCCTGGCCAACATCTCCTTGGTAGAATAATCCATTGTTGATGTCAGAGCTCCTGTATTAATATATTTTGCTTAAGTGCATAGCTTAAGGAGACTTTAGCATTATATTTGGTTCTGAATAGAGAATAATCCTTTTCACAGTT
>VZQC01003815.1:1100323-1175431 GCA_009823505.1 Rhizomys pruinosus | reverse complement strand
ACACACACACACACACACACACACACACACACACACACACATATATATATATATATATATATCAATGTAATCTAATCATTCATTCAATTTCTATATATATGCATACATATGTCACTCTTCTGAGCAATTTGGGAATACATGATTTATGATCAAAGACTACAGTATTCCAAAGAAGTAAGATATGTCTATGAAATTAAGATGTTTTGTAAACAGAAGACACTTGCTCTAGTCTGCTTTCAGTCGCTATGACAAAACACTCTGACCAATACCAACTTGAAACAGAAAGGGTTTATTTAGCTTATATCTCCCAGGTCACATTTCATCACTTAGAAACCCAGAGGTAGGAATTCAGGGCAGGAACCTGGAGGCAAGAGCTGAAGCCCCTCTGGCCCATGCTTGACCAGCTTTCTTTTTTTTTTTTAATGTATGTTTTATTGTACTTTTTTGAAGATTCTATAAGTATCTAATATAAATCTTACAATAAGTTTTTTATTTCTTTTGTATGTGTATGAATGTACTGTCTGCATGTAGGTTTGTGCAACCGTGTCGTGCAATGCCATGGAGGTCAGAAGAGGGTGTTGGATTCCTTTGGAACTGGAGTTAAAGATGGTTCTCAGCTGCCATGTGGGTGCTGGGGATCAAATCCGAGTCCTCTGCAAGAGCAGTCAGCACTCTTAACCACTAGGCCATCTCTCCAGCCCCACAATAAGTTTACAATGTAAATTATACATTATTATACTATTTCAATAACTCAGGGATTATACTGAAATTATTCTATAAAGCTATCACTACTTTTTTTTGTTCCCACCCCTTTGTATTACTCCAAATTATACCCTTATAAACAACATATATGTATCAAAATTATGACCTCTGGGAATGAAGTGTATGTTAGTTCCTAGATATGTTTTGGGATTCACCTTTTTTCCCTTAAATTTTATATTACTCTAGAATATGAATACATCACCTATATATGGTAATTACAATGTGTGAATATAAGTGGTAGGTCAATTCTAGAGCCCATTAAGAGATTCACATTATAATAGCACAGTTGCTTTCAGATACAAAGAAATATAATAATAATAGTAAAGTTGCTCAGTTTGTCTGCCAACTGGGGATTTGGTGCTAGCATCTACAAATGAGGGAAACCATTCCCCTTTTCTTTTTCTGGGACTGTGTTACTTCACTTAGAATAATGGCTTTGAGTTCCATCCATTTACCTGCAAAGTTCATGATGTCATCTTTCTTTATTGCTGCATAGAACTCCATTGTGTAAATGTACCACATTTTTGTTATCCAGTCATCAGTTGAGGGGCATTTGAGTTGTTTCCAACTCTTCATTATTGTGAAAAGAGCTGCAATAAACATAGCTATGCATGTATCTTTGCAGTAGGATGCATCTTGTGGGTATACACCCAGGAGTGGTATAGCTAGGTCGGGTGGTAGATTCATTTTGAGTCTTTTAAGGGTTCTCCACACTGCTTTCTACAGTGCTTGTACGAGTTTACACTCTCACCAGCAGTGGATGAGTGTTCCCCTTTCCCGACAGCCTCTCCAGAATTTAGTGTCTTTTGTTTTCTTGATCTTGGCCAGTATTATTGGAGTGAGATGATACCTTAGTGTGGTTTTAATTTCCATTTCCTTAATTATTCATGATGTTGAACACTTTTTAAGATGTTTCTCAGCCATCTTTACTTTCTTACTGGTGAAGTCTCTGTTCAGCTCTTTAATTCATCTTTTGAGTAGATAATTTGTTTTCTTCTTTGTTTTTTAAGTAGTTTATATATTCTAGATGTTAATGTCAGCTATATCAGTGGTGAAGGTTTCCTGCCAATCTACAGGTTTTCACTTCATTTTCTTCATTGTTTCTTTTTTGTTTTATTTTTTATCCTTCTTTGTTTCTTAAGTAGTTTATATATTCTAGATGTTAATGTCAGATGTATCAGTGGTGAAGGCTTCCTGCCAATCTACAGGTTTTCACTTCATTTCCTTCATTGTTCCTTTTTTGTTTTCTTTTTTTTTCCTTGATTGTTTCTTTAGCTGTACAAAAGCTTTTGAGTTTGATGAGGTCCCACTTGTCAGCTGTTGTCCTTATTTCCTGTGCATCTGTTGCTTGATTTAGAAAGTCTTTTCCTGGGCTGGAGAGATGGCTCAGCAGTTAAGAGTCCTGACTGCTCTTGCAGAGGACCCAGGTTCGATTCCCAGCACCCACATGGCAGATAAGAACCATTTAAAAAAAAAAAAGAAAGTCTTTTCCTACACCTATGTCTTGTAGGTTGTTGCCAACTTTTTCTTCTATCGCCTTCAGGGTTTTGGGTTTCAGGTTGAAATCTTTGATCCACTTGGAGTTTATTTTTGTACAGGGTGAGATGTAGGGGTTTAATTTTGTTCTTCTACAAATGGTGATCCAGTTTTGCCAACATCATTTGCTGAAGATGCTATCTTTCCTCCATTGAGCTTTTTTGGCCCCTTTGTCAAATATGAGGTGGCTGAAGTTATATGAGCTCAAGTTTGGATCTTCAGTTTTGTTCCATTAATCAACCAGTCTGTTTTGTGCCCATCCCAGGCTGTCTTTATGACTATAGCCCTGTAATACAGCTTGAAGTCTGGTAAAGTAACCCCCCTTGTATTGCACTTTTTGCTCAGGGTTGCTTTAGCTATTCGGGGTTTTTTGTTTTTCCATAATAATTTAAGGAATTTTTTTCCAAGTCTGTGAAAAAGTTCATGAGGATTCTGATTGGGATTGCTTTGAATCTGTATATTAATTTGGATAGAATGGAGTTTTTTTACTATATTAATTTTTCAAATCCATGAGCATGGGAGGTCTTTCCATCTTTTGATGTCATCTTCAATCTCTTTCAGGGTTTTAAAATTTTTGTTGCAGAGTTATTTAGTGTCTTTAGTTAGGTTTATTCCCAGATATTTCATTTCTTATCCCATCAGGAACACCTGCCCAGGGGTGGCACCACCCACAGTGAGTGGACCCACCCACATCACTCAAGAATCAAAAACAGTTCCCCACAGACATGACCACAGGCCAGTCTGATGGAGGCAATTCCCCAATTGAGTCTCCCTTAACCTAGGTGTGTCAAGTTGACAACTAAAGCTATTCAGCATAACGATGAACCACTAAAAGGCAGAAACAAACCCCAATGGAAACTTGGGGAACAATAGTTGCTAACCGCTGACACAGGCATTTCAACATTTTCCTTCTTCCAGGTTTTTGAAAAGCCCCAGAGATTCATCCCGAGTATACTTTATCGACTACATGGGTGAGATTGCCTCTGACTTAGGAGTGAAACCCAATGTACTTTCTCTTCTCCTTTGGGATACAAAGCTGGCCAAGGAGATTTTCTGGGGGCCCTGCACTGCATACCAGTACTGCCTTCAGGGGCCAGGGAAATGGCCTGGGGCTCAGGCAGCCATCCTCACTCAGAGAGACCGGATCCTCAGACCCCTGATAACCCATGTGCTCAAACACCCTGAAGTTTCCTCTCCTAGTCTATTTTGGGTCAAAAGTATTTGCGCTGTCATTTTTCTCTTTGTTCCCATGTTACTCATTATGCACATAATATATCAATAAACTCACACTAACACATAGAAGAACTAGAGAGAAAAAGTCATTGTTGTTTGGCATCCATATTTCAGCACCGAGTGAGTATATGGGGAAAGGTGTTCATTAGAGTGACTAGGTCACATAGGGAAATTTAAATGAGAACATAGTTGTTCCAATATGATTATCCCAAGAGCTTTATATGAAAAGAAGTTTGAAAATGCATGGCTAATTTCTACTTCATTTCAGAAGAGATAGGACATGTCTTATAAGTTTACCCAAAATACAGTGGCAGAGAATGAAAAGTGGAGTTCAATGAATAAACCATGGCACAGGAAAAATTAAACCAGACATAAGGCTCAACATTCTATGTACTCAACATTATCTTCTACAGACATCATATTTGTTGAAAAGGAAAAATGTGTCTTTTCAATGGGAAACCTGTCAGGCACAGGAAAGGAATTTCTGAACAGGACTCCAATAGTGCAAACATTAGAATCAACAATTAATAAATGGGACCATCATCCCCATCATTCCCAGTGAAGGGGCAACCTATAAATGGGAAAAATCTTTACCAATTATATCTAGCATCTCAAATATAGAGAGAATGCAAAAAAAATTAAACATCGAGAGAAGAAATCTATTAAAAAGTGGGGAATGGGGCTGGAGAGATGTCTCAGCAGTTAAGTATACTGGCTCTTATAGGGGGTCTGGGTTTTGTTCCCAGCACCCACATGGCAGCACACAACCATCTTTGAACTCCAGTTCAAAGGGATCTGATACCCAGAAATCTTCTGACCTCCACAGACCAGGTAGAAACACAATAAACATACATTCATGTGGGCAAGCACACACAAAATAATAAAACATAATCTTTCTTTAAAATAGGGAATGGAACTAAACAGAGTTTTTAAAAAATGAATTACAAATGGCTGAGGAATATTTTTAAATGCTCAACATCCTTAGCCATCAAGGAAATGCAAGTGAAAACTACTTTGAGATTTCATCTTATCCCAGACAAAATGGTTAAATTCAAAATAACAAATGACAAGAAATGTTGGCATGGATATGGGAAAAGAATAACACTTATTCACTGCTTGTGGGAATACAAACTGGCACAGCCGCTATGGAAATTGGTGTGGAAGATGGGGAGGGAAAGACTGCAAGAGCCAGAGGAGGTGGATGACTATGGTGAAACAGTGTTTTCTAAGCATAACAGGAAAGTTGCACATATGAATTCTCAACAATTGTGACAGCATACACAAAACCTCCACAAGTTAAAGCCAAACAAAATCTCAGCATGGAGGGTGTGGAGATGGATGTGAGTGGCTACTTGTAATTACTTAATAGCTGCTGGGAGATGGAGAGTCACTTTTCTTTAATAGAGTGACCCCTTGTAGGTCAACCATGCTCCAGCGGATAGCCACATACCCAAGAGTAAATGAGCAGTGTGCTGTGTAAATGCGCCACATTTTCACTACCCATTCATTGGTTGAGAGACATTTAGGCTGTTTCCATTTCTTAGCTGTTATGAAAAGGGCAGCAACAGAGGCTGGAGAAATGGCTCAGTGGTTAAGAGCACTAACTGTTCTTACAGAAGACCTTGGTTCAAATCCCAAAACCCACATGGTGGTTAACAACTGTCCATAACTCCAGTTCCAGGGGATCCAAACATCGCTCTTCTGACTTCTCCAAAGCACATGACATGCATCAGAGGTAAATACATAACAAAGATATATATATATATTATATATATATATATAATTTTTTTAAAGAAAAGAACAGCAACAAACATGGCTGTGCAAGTATCTCTGTGACAGGACAAGTCTTTTGGGTATGGTTTGGGGGGTAAACAACAGCTGTCTAATTAGACTTGATGGGTTTTAACAAATAACGACAAAAGCTGGATGGGTAAGGAAAAAGGATTTGGAAGGAGTTGGGGGTGAATATTATAAAAAACATTATATGTGTGCTAGCTTCGGCAGCACATATACTAAAATTGGAACGATACAGAGAAGATTAGCATGGCCCCTGTGCAAGGATGACACGCAAGTTCGTGAAGCATTCCATATTAAAAAAAAATTATATGAAATTCTCAAAGAATTAATTTTAAAACTAAACGTTCTTGGCACACTCCTGGAAGAGAAAAGTAATCATTCATACCCAGCTGTGAACCCTGTCAACTACAATAGCAACCTGCCTGGCAAGATATCATCAAAGGTGTAACACTGGCATAAGTACTCATTGGGGTGACCAATCACCTTCTGATTGTATTTAACTATTTCGGAATTAACTTAATATATTTATAATAGCCCCAGATGATTTCATAATATCAGTACATTAATTACAATGTTGAAGGAAGGCCTATATTATGCTGACCTCCTGATCCGTCTGGAAGCCCCCATTATCTACTGGAGCTACGTCTATCACTCAACCCAATGACTGTGAAGTCCATTGAAGTCCATTCTTTCTTCCTCCATCACAATGAAGCCTCATCATGGCCTGAGGTCTCTGACTTTCTGTATTTGATTATTAGACCCCACAGGGATAAATTTCAAACCTAAATTCTCCTTTGTGGGTCACCCTAGGATCAACTCAGGAAGAACTATGAGGAAACCTAATGCAGCTGCACATCAAGGCTACAGTCTCACTGGGTGAGTGGTGCATGCCATTAATCCCAGCAGTCTGGAAGCAAAAATAGGTGGATCTCTGTGAAACTGAGGCCAGACTGGTATACATAGTAAATTCCAGGCAAGCTGTGGATATGGGGAGACCCTGTCTTGCAAAAAACAAAAACCACCTAACCCTTCTCTTGAGTTCCTTCTTCCCCTTCACCCCCGTGGTTTCTTTCCATTTCCTGGCTCCTGCAGTTACAATTGGATATTTGGAGCTAAAATCCACAAATGAGAGAGAGCATATGTCTCTCTTGTTTTTCTGAGTCTCTGTTAATTCACTTAGTATAAGTTTCTAGTTCTGTCCATTTACCTGAAAATTTCATGATTTCATCTTTCTTTACCACTGAGTAGAACTTCATTGTGTAAATGTACCACATTTTCATTATCCATTCATCAGTTGAAGAACATTTAAACTGTTTCTATTCCCTAGCTATTGTGAAAGGAGCAACAACAAACATGGCTGTGCAATGTACAGCCTGTTTGTTGTTGTAGGATGAGTTCATTGACTATATTGTGTGGGTAATCAACAGCTATCTAATTGGACTTAAAGCCCATTAAATGGGAAAGAATTCATGTGTGGTACTATAAACACAGCCAAATCACATGATTGGAGAAGTCATCGATCTTAAAAAATCCTACTTTTGCCACATCCTTAGACCAAAATAATTTCTTACTTAGAATTTTTAGAATAAAAAAGTCATCCTCCTATTTACAAACAAGTATTAGTCACTTTCCTGTTGCTGTGATAAAGCACCATGACCAAGGAACTTATAAAAGGAAGAGTTTATTTGAGCTTACAATTGACAATTCCAGGGAATTAGAGTCCATTGTGGTGGGAGGCATGGCGGCTGGAGCTGGAGCAACAGGCCGAGGGTCACATCTTGCAAAAAGCAGGAAGCAGAGAGAGCAACCATAGACCACGAGGCTTGTTAAACTCACTAAGCCTGCCCCCAACAACCTACTTCCTCTAGCAGAGCCACACCTTCTAAGACCTCCAAAAACAGTGCCACCAACTGGAGACAAATGTCTGACTACTTACAGCCTATGGGGGACACTCATTCAAACCACCACATTCCACTTCCTGGCCCCCATAGGCTCCTGACCATATAAAATGCAAAATGCATTTAGTCCAACCTTAAAAGTCCCCATAGTCTTTACCAGTTTCAATGCCATTCAAAAGTCTACAGTCCAAAGTCTCTTCTGAGACTCAGGCCAATCTCCTAAACTGTAAGCTCCTGTAAAATCAAAAGACAAATTACATACTCCCAATGTACAGTGGAACCGAATACACATTCCCATTCCAAAAGGGAGGAATAGAGGCATAGTGAGGAAATACTGGACCAAAACAAGACCGAAAACCAGCAGGGCAAACGCCAAGTCCTGTAGCTCCACATGCAACTTCTGGGACTTGACTTCCAAAGGGCTTAGATGGCTCAGCTCTTCCAGCTTTGCTTGCAACATACATCTCTTTCTTAGGCTGGTACCACTCCCTGTATGCAGCTCTCCTTGGCAAATATCTCACAGGTCTGGCATCTCGAATGTCTTCTTGGGGTCTCCGCTGCCAACCAGGCTTCACATTCACAGCTTCACGCAATGGCCTATCAGGGCCTTCTTTATGCAGGGACACCCCTGCTGCACTCTGCCTGACCTTGGCAGCTCTCTGAAACCGTGGAGGAAGAACTGATGACCCCTTCACTCTTGCAAACTTCATGCCTCTAAAGCCAGCACCACGTGAATGAAATTGCCGAATCTGGCTGCAAGTTCGGGATGGACTCTCTCCTACTTTAACCACATTTGCAATTTTTCTCTGCCCTGGACTTGTTGGAGGATTAGCTGGGTGTGGTCTTGCCCTGAAGGTACTGATTCTTTTGTTTACTTGTAAATCTCCAGGCCTCTCCTTAATTGCTTTAATCTCCTTATGAAAGGGAGCCTCTCCTTCACATGCCTTGGCCCCACCTTTAATCTTCCTAGTGCAGTTTTCAGATCCAAACTGTACATTCTGCATTTCTTTCTGCCCCATCTGCTCTTCTTCACTGTAGATCTGCACAATATTCACCATTAAAAGCCACACCACCATTTCTACATTAGGCTGTCTTGAAATATCCTCTGCCAAAGACATTAGTCCATTGCTTTTCAACTTAGCATCAGGCAAGCATTTGGGCTGTGGGCAAACTGCTGCCAGACTCTTTATCAAAATATCCCAGTTGCTGCCTAAGTCTTTATTTTCCTCTGGAACTACATTTTTTGCAGCAATGCTTTCTTCCAGGCTTCTACTAGAATGGCCCGTTAAGCTCTGCTTACAGTAGTCAACAGCTTTTCTAGCCCAAAGTTCCAAAGTCTTCCACATTTCTCCAAACATCCACATGGTCAGGTTCTTCACAGCCAACAGCCCACTCTCTGGTACCAAATTACTGTATTAGTCACTTTTCTGTTGCTGTGATAAAGCACCATGACCAAGGAACTTATAAAAGGAAGAGTTTATTTGAGCTTACAATTGACGGTTCCAGGGAATTAGAATCCATTGTGGTGGGAGGCATGGCGGCTGGAGCTGGAGCATCAGACCAAGGGTCACATTTCGCAAAAAGCACAGGAAGCAGAGAGAGCAACTGTAGACCAGGAGGCTTATTAAACTCACTAAGCCTGCCCCCAATAACGTACTTCCTCTAGCACAGCCACACCTTCTAAGACCTCCAAAAACAGTGCCACCAACTGGAGACAAATGTCTGAATACTTACAGCCTATGGGGGACACTCATTCAAACCACCACAGTGCGGGTAATCAACAGCTATCTAATTGGACTTAAAGCCCATTAAATGGGAAAGAATTCATGTGTGGTACTATAAACACAGCCAAATCACATGTTGAGAAGTCATAGATCTTAAAAAAAAAATCCTACTTTTGCCACATCCTTAGACCAAAATAATTTCTTAGAATTTTTAGAATAAAAAAGTCATCCTATTTACAAACAAGTATGCTTTTCATGACTCATCAAAGAAGCTTATTTTTTGTAACAGAAGAAGACAACTACAGAATTCCAGAACTGGTCAAATGAAGAGAATAAGTGTCTGTGAAAGGCTTAACCCTAAGCAACACATCTTCAACTCAACCTCTACAGATAGGATAAATGTATCTCTTAACTCTCATCAGAGACATTTCCTTATGTAGCAGATGATGATTAACATAGAAACCCACAGTTAACCAATGTGCAGAGAACAAAAGGCCACAGAGCGCTTATCCCTGAATAGGACATCTATTGAACCTCTGCCTCCCAAGGCTCAGGGATCATTGCAGAAAAGGAGGCAGAAAGATTGTAAGAGCAGAGGGGGTGGATGACCACAAGGAAACACTATCTTCCAGACAGTAAGCCAGCTAGCTGCTCATATGAACTCACAGAAATAGTGACAGCAAGAACACATGTTATGCAAGCTCAAACCAGACAAAAATTCCAGCATAGTCATGGGGAAATTGGCAAGAAATCCTAACCTAACCTAAGGAACTGTTGGTGGTTGATAGCTGTTATGAATGAGAGAGACAGAGTCTTACAGGGGTGGGACTTTTTCTGGGTCCAGTGGATGAGCCCATACTAAAGGGTATGTGGGGACACAAAATGCTATAGGCCATATTATATATTGGGCAGAGAGCAGTAGGGGGAGGTGAGGGTATGTAAATAGGAGAGGGTATATAAATGCCATCAAACTATATTGTATGAAAATCACAAAATTTCAGTTAAAAAAATTTTAAAGCTACTGTCTCACCTCAATTTTTCCAGTAATAAAAATCACCTATCTCCTGTGTCTTCACCTCAAATTATTTCTGAATTCAGGAATTACATAATGGTTGGGGCTATGATTACCCAAACTCCAAACAGTAAAACAAAACAAACACACAAACAAAAACTCAACTCCTTTTACAGCTAGAAGAATGGAGGAATGAGTATGCAGTGAGAGGTGACAAACACGAGAGAAAGCTGGACACCTATCGATATCAAAGAGGTAAGATGAAATTACATCTGTGGATCAGAGGGCCTTCAGGGGAAAAGGTATGATACAGGTGAGATCCTCAGCTCCACCTGATCCCCAGCACCTGTTGTTGCTCATCAAAGAGAAGAACTGGGGACTAGTTGCTGCTACCTGAGAATTTAGCAAACTGTGACATAGGGGCATTGAATCCTAGCTCACTTCTCTGGAAACTCTGTAGCTTCCTATTCTTGAGGGTAGAAGATCAAGTTTATTAGAAAGAGAACTATGTAATATTGTACTTCCCTAATGACTTTTAAATGAGAAAAAGAGAAAAGGGGAGGTTTCTTCATTCTTCCTAAATACTTCAAATATCAAGGCCAACGGTCTATGCAACTTTTGTTTTCCTCTTTGCTAGAAGGTTTTCTTTAAAAAAAAAAAAAAAAAAAAAATAAAAAGCTTGTCATGTCCTTGATGATGTTTATTCCTGAGTTTTTTTGGTTGGTTGGTTGGTTGGCTGGCTGGCTGGGTGGCTGGCTGGCTGGCTGGCTGGTTGGTTGGTTGGTTGGTTGGTTGGTTGGTTGGTTGGTTGGTTGGTTGGTTGGTTGGTTGGTTGGTTGGTTGGCTGGTTGGTTGAGACAGGGTGTCTCAAACTCAAACAGATGGAACTCACTTCATACCCCAGGCTAATCTCAAATCTATTCCAATCCTCCTGCCTCAGCCTCCCAAGTGCTAGGGTGACAGGCCTGACCCCCACGCCTCCTGTGGGAATAACCTGTGATAAGAACTTGGTGCTTATCAATAGTATCATATATTGCTTTCTGTCCTATATCCAAGACAGGCAAGCAAGAATCCCAGATGATGTTTTGAACAGACAGAATATTTTTGCTTTACATAGAAACTGAAGCTTCCTGTTAAATGAATTTAAAGGTAAAGGTAACAAAAAATCAATTTGAAAGCTTGAACAGAGGCAGAGCACAAGACTCCAGACTTCCAAAAAGTGTTTTAAACACAACCTCAATAGGCTGGAGAGATGGCTCAGNTGGTTGGTTGGGTTGGTTGGTTGGTTGGTTGGCTGGCTGGCTGGCTGGTTGGTTGGTTGGTTGGCTGGTTGGTTGGTCTGTTTGTGGCTGTTGCAGATGGGAGTGTTTCCCTGGTTTCTTTCTCAGGATGCTTGTCATTGGCACAGCAGAAGGCTGTGGCGCTGAGCTATTACTCCTCTCCCTGAGTCCACTTGTTTTCAAGCTCTTTTTCCAGCTCTTCTGCTTTTCCTCCCACTATTCCAGGAAAAGCTCCTCTCCTTTTCTTTTAGCATTTGCTTCCATTAATCTTTTTTTTTGCTTCCATTAATCTTAACTTACACAAAATCCAATCAATTTTCAAATGAGTACTTCTCTAAGCAACAAACACAGGTACGAGAATTACAAAATTTGCTAAATTATAATTTACAATACAGACCAGAAATTGCTTCAGAATAACAAATACATTTGTTGGTAACCTTGGTATACTTAACCTCGGTATGGTTAAAGAAAAGTCAGCAAACTTAGCAACTTATGCCCAAGACATTTCTACATTAAGTGTGTATTACCTTGTATTACACTTATGTAGGCCTATGACACATATGTTAGCTTATTAGTATTTATAAAAAATAACACTTCTGGGCTGGAGAGATAGCCTAGTGGTTAAGAGCACTGAATGCTCTTGCAGAGGACCCGGGTTCGATCCCCAGCACCCACACGGCGGCTGAGAACCGTCTGTAACTCCAATTCCAGGAGAACTCCAGTTCCAGGAGAATCCGACGCCCTCTTCTGACCTCCACAGCATTGCACCACACGGGTGCACAGACCTACATGCAGACAGCACATTCATACACATAAAAAATAAATAAATAAAATTTAAAAAATAACACTTCTACATATTTTACCAGAAGTTCACATAATTATAAACACCTGTCATTCGCACTCTCTTCAGAAAATATTCAAATAAGCAAATATTCTAAAATTTTAAAATTATTACAGCTGGCCCAGACAGAATTTATTTCTTTCTATGATAAAATTAGTGATTCGTATCAGTTTAAAAATAATTTCCTATTAAAATTTACACTCTTAAATTTGAGATTATTTGTCTATAGCATTACTAGCTCTGTGAGCTTGGCCAAGCTATTTGTTCTCATTATGCTGAGTTTCTTCATCTGTAAAATGGGAGTGATGATAGTGTCTACTTCTTTAAATAAGTCCAGGAACTAAGGAGGTTTAAAACAGCATGTGAAAGGGGCTGGAAAGATGGCTCTGTGGTTAACAGCACCAACTTCTCTTGCATAGGACCCAGGTTCAATCCCCAGTATCCATGTGGTGGCTAACAGCTATCTATAACTCCAGTTCCAGGGGAATCGAATGCCATCTTCTGACCTCTGTGAGCTTTGCCCAACATGGGTGCACTTACATACATGCAGACAATAAATTCATACAAATAAATATAATACAGCTGGGTGTGGTGGTGCACGCCTTTAATCCTAGCACTCAGGAGGCAGAGGCAGGCGGATCTTTGTGAGTTCAAGGCCAGCCTGGTCTACAGAGTAAGTTCCAGGACAGCTGGGGCTACAGGGAGACCCTGTCTTGAAAAGACCAAAAAATAATAAATAATAATAATAGTAATACAATTTAAAAATAAAATAAACAGCATGTGATGGGCCGGAGAGGCAGTGGGTAAGAGCATGCTGAGTTTAGTGGCCCATGCCCTTAATCCCAGCACTCAGGAGAGAGAGGCAGGCAGATCTCTGTGAGTTCAAGGCCAGCCTGATTTACATAGTGAGTTCCATGCCAGCTGGACCTATGGGGAGACCTTGTCTCAAAAAAAAAAAAGAGCACTGGCCACTTTTGCAGAGGACCTGGGTTCAATTCTCAGCACCTACATGGTAGTCAACAACTGTTCATAACTCCAGTTACATGGGATCTGACACCCTTTTCTGGCCTCTGTGGGCACTGTACAACACAGGCGCACTTACACATATGCAGGCAAAGCACTCACACACATAAAATAAAAACAGAGAAATCCAAAAACATTGTTTAAATAATGAAATAGTTTTTGAGAAAGCATGAGCACTCAAGAATCAGCTTTGTTACCGAATGTGAACTTTAGTTTGACCACACTTCTTTGTATTTATTATTTGTATTATATTGTATTCATGATCCTGATATGATAGTCTTTGGTATAAATTTTTCACTTAAAATCTAGACAAGATCTCATTCAAAGCAACTGGCAAGCTCATATCTGTTCAGTTACCATTATTTCAAGCACATTGAGACGCTTCTAACATTTCTCCTTCAAGCATGATGCTCAATGTCTGCTGTGGCTGCATGCTTCAGTATTCATTGAGCAAATCACCAATACTAAACTTTTCTGTTTCTCCAAAAATTTCTCTATTATGGTCTCAACATTTCCCATGTCTCTCTCCATAGGTGGTGTCAGTCTCTTGTGAGCAGAAGCTAAACAGGAGGGTGGCTTGCACAGTTTTCAGATAATGATTCAGTTTCCGGTTATTGTTGTGTATTTCAGCTCTATTTTGTCACATTTCTTCTTGTTCTAACCTCTGATTTCTTGATGAGCTGAACCTGTAAAGACATGAAAAGCTTCAATACCTATATGTCTTCCCACATTTTTATCTGTAAACTCTAGGCTCTGTGGACACTACACAACATCCTCATTCTAGCCACTGTCCCAACTCCACAAACCCCAGCGAGTCCGCGACTTTCTGAGAATTACTGTTTATGAAACAGCATAAAAATAGTAAACTGCAGCCTCAAAGGCATCTCAAAGTCAGGGCTGGTTGAATTGCCAGGTCTCTGGGCCAGAGGAGCAAACAAGAATCGGCTACATAAGTGCCAGCCAAATTCCACTCCAGCATCACATTCCAAGTGACATTAGGCAGGTTATTAATTTCTCATTCATCATATATAATTCATTTAAATTAAATTCATATTATTCATTTAGAAGTCTTTATTAATCCCAAAGATATTTAAATGTGATAGCAAAAATAAATGCAGTATGTGACATCACTGAAAGTGTTTTCAGTTGCTGTATTTTACACATGACTGAATAAAATTTTAACTTTTCCTTACAGTCAATATACAAAAGTATAAACCACAGGAAGGACCTAAAAACACACTGCTGAAGATCTTAGGCTCCAATGTCAGAATCACTCCAGTTCAAGCCCTAGTCCTACCCAACCTTGCTAAGTACTTTGGGACAAGTTGCCTTACCCAAGCAAGTCCCTATGATCTTATATAATGCAGGATTCTCCAAAGGAAAGTAACCAATAGAATATATATCATTATAAAAGGCTTGCGTAGTCATCCACAAGCTGGACGACCAAGAAAACTCATGCGTGTTCCAAAGAAGCCAGAAACCTCAGAATGTTAGAGAGGCCAATGGTGTGGCCTGAGCCGAGGCTGAAGTCCTGAACTTCCCTTCAGTACTGCTGGGACAAAGGCTGAAGAATCTGGAATCTGATATCCACAGATGAAAGTAGCAGAAAATACACCTGCTAGAGGAGGGTTAGGAGCCGGCACCAGATACCTCCCCCTTCCACTTTCCCATTCCATCCTACTGGATTGTGCTGCTCACAATCAGAGCAGGTTGTCCTAGCCTCAGTTCACTGGCCCACTATTCCCTAGAAACATCCTCAGAAATCCACAGAAGTATTTACACTTTAAAAATCCCCTAGGCATCCCTCAATCCAGTTAAGTTGACAACCAAAATCATCCTTTAAGGTTCTCATCTGTGAATAGTCAATAGTCCTTACCCACAAGCACTTGCAGTGAATAAATGAATACAGCATCAGTGACTTACCCCATGCCTTGGAAGTGTTACATGACATGATTACTATAATTCTCTGCTGAGTCCCTATTCTACCAAGGAGAAATACATGTTAGGTCTTGATCTTTAACAAAGTGGCATGAACAGAGCTGTGGAGACAGCTTGAATGACAGAAGGCACCCCCAGACTTGTGTAACCTGCTTGAACATTTACCACAGCAGGAAATTCCAAATGACCACACTTTTATACTGTTTTAACCTTTCTCTGTACTATTTTGTTTGGGGATTATACATGAGGTTTTCTGAGTGTGAACATGTCCTAGTAATTGCTCTTTAGCATAGTAATTGTGCCCCTTGAAAATGTCCCCTTTGGCTGCAATTGTTTTATGAATGTTGAAAACAAAAATAAGTCAAAATTTATTAGGAATAAGGATGTGGGTCCCCCTAGCACTTTCTGTGTTCCCAAAGCAACTGGACAGCAGAGACACATGACTCTAAGAAGCAGCTGATTAATGTCCAGCTAGCTGTTCTTGGTTCTCCAGCTGGGTCAGACACTAGCAAAGGTGGGTAGGTTCTCCCCACTATGCTGTCACAGACTCCAAGGTTTGAGCAAAACCCTTTTCAGTAGCTCCACTGTTCAGGACTTGGGCCATTACCTGGAGCTCCTGCGTGGGGTAAGCAGCAGCAATGGATTCCTCATCTTAAGTTTGGAGACAACACATGGAGGGAATGCAAGGAATGCAGAAAACTAACAGGAACTCATACAGAGGAAAGCTGTTTGAGATAGGGGCATGAAGTCCATCTGGCACTCGAGGGCTCAGGGGGCAAGGAAAATGAGTTATATAAATTTACTTGAGCCCCCAAAACATGTTACAAGCCATGCAAGTGGTGAGCTTGTGAAAAGAACATGTGGTCATTGATTTTTTTAATTTATTTATATATATATATTTTTTTTATCAAATCTAGATAAAATAAATAGCAAAGGGAAATATAGGGTTTGGGTAATAGTACACAGAGAGAAAAACTGTTTGGAGGAAAGAAAATAAATTAATCACTCAGCACATGGTGATACAGACACATGGGCACCAAAGGATCAGTAGCAGTAGTAGCCAGGGTCACAGGGGAGCTTTACATGTCCATCAAAATGACATCAGTTACAGAATGTTATAACCTTAGCTTAAAGTTCAAATTTGTTATGTGAGTAATCTTTATGAGAAATTTATATCAATTTTTTAAATTTATCTGTAATCATATCACTCAAACCATATGAGTCATTGCTGCAGATCCTGCAGAATTTCCTTTAATTAAAGGAGAGCCGTTAGTGTTATTAATCACAGCATCATTTATAACGTTTGTTTGCATTTACATTGTCAGAGTTCTCCAAGGAGACCTAAGAAGCCATTACAAGGGGCTATATTATATGAGAGTGAACAGAGGAATGGGTAGACAGGGGAAAAGTGTGAAGGTTAGACTTCTCGCTGTGTGCCTTGTTAGACAGCTTCATTTTTGAACCATAAGAAATTTTTACACATGGAAAGACAAAAAATAAGGCAATAAAATAAATAAAGTAGTAAGCCATTATTACAAAACAATAGTGTCTATACTTTAAAGTTCTTTTAGAAATTCAAAATAAAATACCATTTATACATCCATGTATCAAAGATACAAAAATATGTTGAGGAGCCTAGACTTCTCCACCCATGTCCTCAAATACTGCCTCTGGAAAACTAAAAAGGGCTCAAAACCCAGGCATGACCCTCCTCCTTCTCACCTCTCTGCTCTGAGAGCTGCTTTCTGCTCTGCTCTCTCCCCAGAGCAGCTTCCTTCATTCCCAGCCTTCCAGGTGAAAATCAATGCCCACATCTTCCTATCTGAAATTACTGCTTCAACACATAAGGAAATGTGTGCTCTTCAATCCCTGTTCTAAATTCCCAGTGAAAAGATTACGGTTAGATTGCCTAGGGATCAATTTTTCACCTCTGGACAAAACATTGGTGGCTTTATGAAGAAGGTAAGTTTATTTTATATGCATGAAGCTTCTGGAAGACCATTCTACAAGGAAGAAGGAACAGTTAATAAAATTGCTAAAATTGGATAGATCTCTCAAACATATTTACAGTAAGTTATATAGAAGATTTAGGATTTTCATGCATTGTACAAAAAAACTCAAGATTTCCCTCTTCAAAACATTAAAAAATGCTAAGACCCTGTAGGAAGTTTGCAAAAAAATCATAATGTATTTACTAGTGTAGAGGTTGTCCCAGATCTTCTCCAACTATTTTTTATAACTTCATCCTGTGGCTATTTCTGCATCCCTCCCCACCCAGTTTGCCCATGGGAATGGTTTCTTCACTTGCATATATGGAGAATGGATATCTCAAATACCCTGAACTATGCCTCAGCCACCGTAGGTTCTCTGTGGTCATATTTTGAATGTGTGTATCACTCTGTGTGTGAATATGGTATATGTCCATGTATGTAGGGGGTGTGCACATCTGTCCTCACACACCAAAGCCGAAAGAGCAAAGGAGGATGCCAGGTTCCTGTTCTACCCTTCTCTGCCTTATCCATTTGAGGTAGGTCCTTTGACTCCCACTGAACCTGGAGCCAAGCTGCTGGCCATCAAGTCCTAGTGATTCTCCTGTCTCTGACTCCCACATTGTATTAGGTAGGCTCTGGGATCCAAACTCAGGTCCTCACGCCTCTGGATTAAGCACTCTTGCCACTAAGCCATCTCCTCAGCTTCTCTATAGCTATATTTCTAAGTTTTTCAAATGTTCTCAGCTCCCAAAGTTGACTTCTGAATGGGCCTGAGCTGAAAGGGAAACTTTATGCCTCCTTTGAGACATACACTACATAGTCAATCCAGCCTTAACTAGAGAACTGTGTGCATTGCACATACTTCTGATATATGTAGATATAAGTGCCTTCCTATGAGGCTGGAACACATGTGACAGGGAACATGGTGTTGGCAGTGTATTCTTTAAGCTTTCAACTTTTCAAATTTAGATATTTGTGTGCCACAGATGAAAGAAACTTAAAAAGTAAGGAGGGACATTGTGATATTTTACACAGACAGCACTAAATTTCCCCATATGAATTGCTGTAAGGGTGATGAGTCCTGCTAAGTAGTAATGAATGAGCACTTGGCAACCAGCTAAGCAACCTCCCAGCACACAGGCAGAACAGGTGTCTCTCCTACCTGCACTACTGCTTATACCATCTTTAGGAGCCTAGTACTGTCTTGCCATGTCTTGCTGCTGTCAGTATTGTTATTGAAAAATCCTGAGATCATAGCCAAAGTTAGGTGAGGAGAGCCCACACTAGTGGGGTAACCCACTAGCCACTGACCCATAGATCATTCCATACAGGAGTCAGCAACTTGACCGAGTCTCTGGGGGTCCTTTATATCCCCGTGACAGATTCAAGCAAAGAGCACGTAACACATATGTGGTAAAATAAGTGGTTTATGTGACACCCTGCTTAAAGAAGGCTGATGTCCAGGGTGACCACGGGAGGCAGAGGGGAAGGCTACAGACTGCTCCTGCCCTGTCTATCTCCATTACCATAACACTGCAAGGTGTTTTTCCAGTATGGTATTCCTTTAATTTTATTCCCAACATCTAGAAGAGTAAGCAGCTCATAGCTAGAGCTTTACATCTCTTTGGTGAGTGAAAAGCAAAAGAATTCTTGTCACAAGGGAGTTTTAAAACATGGATTACCATTATTAAGCAGATGAAAAAAAGGTGACTCACTATGTAAACTTGCATTTGAGATACATTTTTTTAAATACTCCCTCAGCCCATATGTAACTTGTGACTATTATGAATACTGCCAGGTAAGAAGGGACACAAAACTACTTCAAAACACTGGAGTCGCCTCAATGTTTTTGTAACCTGACAAGAATATTTCTTTTTTTTTTTTAATTTTTATTTTATTTATTTATGTGTATGAATGTACTGTTTTGCGTGTAGGTCTGTGCACCCATGTCGTGCAATGCCACGGAGGTCAGAAGAGGGTCTCGGAATCCCCTGGACTGGAGTCTCCTGAATTGGTTAAAGACGGTTTCTCAGCCGCCAGTGGGTGCTGGGGATCGAACCCGGGTCCTCTGCAAGAGCGGTCGGCGCTCTTAACCGCTAGGCCATCTCTCCAGCCCAAGAATATTTCTTTTTAATGCTGTTGACAGTTTACATTTCCCCACTATGAGGTTAACCTAATCTTGCACCTTTTCATTTTTCTCTCTCCTTCAGAGCTAAGTCTTCTGTTTATAAATGTATATAACTATAATCTCATGAGCGAAAATCGCAAGGATTTTCCACCCCTGAAGAAACTGTCAATCAGTGACCTCACTTCCTGTTTTCACCCAAGACTCCTTAAAGGGCCAGAGGCCAGTTTGGTGATGACCGCTCTTCTCCTTCTTGTTTTTTTTTTTTTTTTTTTTGGTTTTTTTTTTTTTTTGGTTTTTTTGTTTGTTTGTGTTTGTTTTGTTTTTTTGTTTTTTTTTTTTTTGGTTCTTTTTTGAGACAGGGTCTCCCTGTAGCCCCAGCTGTCCTGGAACTCGCTCTGTAGACCAGGCTGGCCTTGAACTCACAAAGATCCGCCTGCCTCTGCCTCCCAAGTGCTAGGATTAAAGGCGTGTGCCACCACGCCTGGCTGCTCTTCTCCTTCTTAGAGCCCAGTTCCGGCTATCCTTGAAGTAAACTTTCCCAGAGTGCCTAGGCCTGGTGTTTTCCTTTCATTTTGGGAGTCATGCTGACACAAACCAAACATACATGGTGCCGTGACTCAGATTGCCTCTCCGAGACCCTCTCAGAGTAGCTGGTAAGGCCTCCCAGCAGACCAGCTACCAGCTGCAGGCTACAAACATCGACCTAAGATACTGTCTCATCCTGCCCTCTCTGTTTCTACCTCTGTACATCTCCTCTGCGCCCGTCTCTCTGCATTCTTTCCCTGGCTCTTTTTTTGCCTTCTGGCTTCCGTCTCTCTGACCCCTAGGCTCTGCTTCTGACTCTCCAACCCTTTCTCTTTCTGGCCTCTAGCCTTCCTTTTTGGACCACCTGGAATTAACCAGTTTCCTGGGCTGATCCCCAGGCTTTGGCCCTGTCCTATTCCACTGGCAGGACACTAGTGGCGGGACCAGAACTACATATGACTGTTAATCCCTCTGCAATCAAGGAATGCCACCCTTATGGACTTGGGATCATGTTCCACATTCCTATATTCAGAGTGGGACACCCCTGACTTCCAGACAGTGCCACTGAGACTGAGGCTTTACTCTTTCCTTTCCTCCCTCTCCACAGGGTCTTCATAGACTCTAGAGGCTTTTCTTCTCTCCCTCTCCACAGGGTCTTCATAGACTTGAGAGGAACACTCCAATCTTTCTCTCTCTACCCTCACCCTCTCCACTGTCCTCTGCTCTCTAAAAGAACTCCATCTTCCTAAGGGTATTAGTCCTAAAATCATTAAGAGACTCTGTTCTGTTACCTAGCCATGATATCAATTAGAAGTTAATATTGTCTGGACTGAGACAACTATCTTAGATTCCATTCTAAAATGAGATTTCTGTAAGTGCACCAGCAAAACTGGTCCAAACACCAACATATCCAGGCCTTCTTTCCCCTCTGTTCCCATCACTTAGCCACTAAGGGTTCCAAATTATTGAGTCTGGGTAGTCTGTTTACTAAGGGGGACTCCCAAAATTCTAATAACTTATTTGGTGGCCATACAAAATTTCCTACAGGTCCTCAGAATTAGGCTTCTACACAGGAGTGGTCTTACCTCTCTTGCTATCTCGCTTTGAGGCTTTTGTAGCCATAAACCACTTAATCCTGAACTAAAGAAACAAAATGTTTAAAAAGTGGGGGGGTTTTTTTGTTTTTTTATGCTTTTATTGATGTTTTGTGTATTTCAGACATCATTTTTCAGTTCAGTTTAGGCATATTCCCTTTTCCTTTCGCCACACCACCCCAAATCATGCATTCTGCCATAACTCTCCTGAATCTTTCTCTCAGTCTTTTTTTATGTTTAAGAATTTATTTTCCTCCACTAATTTTATATTACTCTAAAATATAGATACATACTCTCCACCCATATACAGTAATTACAGAGTCTGAAAATAAGTGGTGGGTGGATTCCAGAGCCCGCTGAGAGATTTATATTATAACAACATAGTTGCTTTCAAATAAACAGAAATATAATAATAATGTTGTTCAGCTTGCCTTTAATCTGGGGATTTGGTGTTAGCATCCACAAATGAGGGAAACCATTCACCATTTGTTTTTCTGGGACTGTGTTACTTCACTTAGCATAATGGCTTCTAGTTCCATCCATTTACCTGCAAAGTTCATGACGTCATCTTTCTTTACCACGGAATAGCACTCCATTGTGTAGATGTACCACATTTTGTTATCTACTCATCTGTTGAAGGGCATTTGGGTTGGTTCCAGCTCTTTGCTATTGTGAGAATATCTGCAATAAACATGGATGTGCCTGTATCTTTGTGGTAGGAGAGTCTTTTGGGTATATACCCAGGAGTGGCATGACTGGATATATACCCAAAAGGTAGTAGGCTCATTTTGAGTCTTTTAAGGGTTCTCTACACTGCATTCCATAATGGTTGTACCAGTTTACATTCCCACCAGCATTGGATGAGTGTTCCCCTTTCCCCACAACCTCTCCAGCATTTGGTGTCTTTTGTTTTCTTGATCTTAGCTAGTCATATCAGAGTGAGATGATATCTGAGAGTGGTTTTAATTTGAAATTCCTTAATTATTAATGATATTGAATCCTTTTTCTCAGCCATCTTTAATTCCTCACTGGTGAAGTCTCTGTTCAGCTCTTTACTCCATCTTTTGAGTAGGTCATTTGTTTTCTTGCTCTGTCAGATGTATCACTGGTGAAGGTTTCCTCCCACTTTGTGGGTTTTCTCTTCACTTCCTTGATTGTTTCTTTTGTTGTACAGAAACTTTTGAATTTGATGAGGTCCCATTTGTCAACTGTTGACCGTATTTCCTGTCCAGCTGCTGTCTGATTTAGAAAGTCTTTTCCTATACCTATATCTTGTAGGTTGTTGCAAAATTTTTCTTCTAACACCTTCAGGGTTTCAGGTTTCATGTTGAGATCTTTGATCCACTTGGAGTTGATTTTTGTACAGGATGAGAGGTAGGGGTTTACTTTTTTCTTCTACAAATGGTGATCCAGTTTTGCCAGCACCATTTGCTGAAGATGTTATCCTTCCTCCATTGAGGATTTTTTGCCCCTTTGTCAAATATGAGGTGGCTGAAATTCTATGAGCTCGTTTGGATCTTCAATTTTGTTCCATTGGTCAACAGGTCTGTTTTTGTGCCAGTACCAGGCTGTCTTTATGACTATGGCTCTGCAATATAGTTTGAAGTCTGGTAAGGCAATCCTCCCTGTATTCCATTTTTCACTCAGGGTTGCTTTAGCTATTCAGGATCTTTTGTTTTTCCATATGGAAGTTAAGGATTTTTTTCTAAGTCTGTGAATCTGTGTATTGATTTGGGTAAAATGGACATTTTTACTATATTAATTTTCCCAATCCATGAGCATGGGAGGTCTTTCCATCTTTTGATGTCATTTTCAATCTCCTTCTTCAGGGGTTTAAAATTTTTGTTATAGAGGTAGGTCTTTGGTATCTTTAGTTAGGTTTGTTCCCAGGTATTTTATTGTTTTTGAGGCTATTGTGAGTGGGAAGGTCTTCTTATATTCCTTCTCCACTTGTTTATTGTTGGTGTAAAGAAAGGCTACTGATTTTTCTAAGTTAATTTTGTAGCCCACCACTTTCCTAAGACTCTTAATCATTTCTAGAAGTGTTCTGGTGGAGTTTTTAGCATCTCTTAGGTAAACAATCATATCATCTGCAAAAAGGGATGGCTTAACTTCTTCTTTTCCAATTAGTACTCCTTTAATTTCCTTCTCTTGTCTTATTGCCCTAGCAAGTGTTTCAAGCACTATGTTGAAGAGGAGTGGTGATAGGGGGCAGCCTTGCCAGGTTCCCTCCTTTAAGGTAAATGGTTCCAATTTTTCTCCATTTAAGATGATGTTGGCAGTGGGTTTGCTACATATGGCTTTGATCATGTTGAGGAATGTACCCTTCAGACCGATTTCCTTTAGGACTTTAAACATGATACAATTCTGAATCTTGTCTCAATTGATGTTTTTCTGCATCAATTGAGATGATCGTGTGGTTTTTCTATTTCAGTCCATTTATGTGTTTTACGATATTTATAGATTTACATATGTTGAACCATCCCTGCATCTCTGGTATGAATCCAACTTGATCATGATTAATGATCTTTTTGATGTGGGTCTGTATGCGAATTGCAAGTATTTTGTTGAGAAATTTTGCATGTATGTTCATTAATGAGATGGGCCAATAGCTTTCTTTTTTGCTTGTATTTTTCCCTGGTTTTGGTATAGAGTGATGTTAGCTTCATAGAAGTGGTTTGGGGGAATTCCCTCTGTATCCTTCTGAACATTTTGAGTAGCAATAGTTGTAGGACCTCTTTGAATGTTTTATAGAATTCTGCCCATGAAACCACCTGGGCCTGGGATTTTGTTAGTTGGGAGGTTATTAATTACATCTTCAATTTCCTTAAATATTATGGGTCTGTTTAAACTGTCAATCTCTCATTGGTTAAGCTTTGTTGGTTCCCAGGATTTCAGATATTCATCCCTTTCTCTTTGGTTTTCAAATTTCATGTGGTATAGGTTTTTGAAGTATTCCCATATGATTGTCTGGATCTTTTCTTTGTCTGTTGTGATGTTTCCCTTTTCATCACGAATATTATTGATTTGGAGTTGCTCTTCTTTTTGGTTAACTGGGCTAGAGGTCTGTCTATTTTGTTTATCTTTTCAAAGAACCAGCTTTTAGATTCGTTGATTTTATGTCTTTTTTTTTCTTTGTTTCTATTTCATTGATTTCTGCTCTGATTTTTGTTAATTTTTCCTGTCTATTTGGTTTAGGGTTCGTTTGTTGTTGTCTCTCAAGTGTTTTTAGCTGTAATGTTAGATTGTTTATTTGTTCCCTTTCTATTTGTTTTTTTTAATGTAGGCACTTAGGGCTATAAATTTCCCCCTAAAGACTGCTTTTAAAGGATCCCACAGGAGCCGGGTGTGGTGGTGCATGCCTTTAATCCTAGCACTTGGGAGGCAAAGACAGGCGGATCTTTGTGAGTTCAAGGCCAGTCTGGTCTACAGAGTGAGTTCCAGGACAGCTGGGGCTACAGGGAGACCCTGTCTCGAAAAGACCAAAAAAAAAAAAAAAAAAAAGTATCCCACAGGTTTTGTTATGTCATACTGTCTTTTTCATTCAGTTCCATGAATACTTTTACTTCACTCTTTATTTCTTCCCTGACCCATTCATTATTCAGAATTGTGTTGTTTAGTCTCCATGTGTTCTTGTAGCTAGTTGGGCTTATTCTGGTGTTCATAATGAGCTTTATTGCTCTGTGTTCTGATAGAATGCATGGAATAATTTCTATCTTTTTGTATTTGTTGAGGTTTCTTTTGTGCTCCAGTATGTAGTCAATTTTAGAGAATGTTCCGTGCGGTGCTGAGTAGAAAGTATATTCTCTGGTGTTTGGGTGGAATATTCTGTAGATGTCTGTGAGGTCCATTTGGTGTATTGTATTGTTCAGTTCTAATAACTCTCTGTTAGTTTTTTTCCTGCTGATCTATCCAAGGGGCTCAGTGTGGTGTTCAAGTCCCCCACTATTAGTGTGCTAGGATGAATCTGTGTCTTGAGGTCCTACAGAGTAGTGTTTATAAAGTTAGGTGCACCAGATTGTGGTGCATAGACATTTAAGATTGTGAAGTCTTCATGGTTAATTGTTCCTTTGACAAGGATGCAATGGCCCTCTTTGTCTTTTCTGATTAATTTTACTTTGAGATCTATTTTGTCTGGTATTAGAATAGCCACTCTCACTTGTTTCTTGGTACCATTCACTTGGAATATTTTTTCCATCCTTTCATTCTAAGGTGGTGTTTGTCCTTGAGGGTGAGATAGGTTTCTTGTTGACAGCATATAGAAGGATTCAGTTTCCTAATCCACTCTCCCAGTCTATGCCTTTTGATTGGGGAATTTAGACCATTAATATTTAAGGTTATTATTGAGAGATATGTGTAGCTTCCTTTTACCTTATTTTTTTTTTTTGGTCTAGGTTTGTATTTACTATGTTATGCTTTTGTTGCTTTCTCTCTTTAATTGCTTAGGGATAGTTGCTCTTTTCCTCTGTTCTTTGGATTGCTTTGAGGATTTTCTGAAGTGTTGGTTTCTTAGACATGTATTCTTTCATCTCGTTCATGTCATAGCAATTTTTCTTTCTCCTTCAACTATAATTGACATTTTTGCTGGGTATAGTAATCTGGGTTGGCATCTAAAGTCATTTAGTACTGGGAATACTTTGGTTCACCTTCTTCTAGCTTTCATAGTTTGCACTGAGAAGTCAGCTGTGATTCTGATGGATTTCCCCTTATATGTAACTTGTTGTTTTTCTCTTGTGGCTTTCAGTATTTTGTCTTTGTTTTGAGCATCCAGTGTTTTAACAATTATATGGCATGGGGATTTCTTTTCTGGTCCTGTCTGTTTGGTGTTCTATGTGCTTCTTGTATTTGTATGGGTTTGTCTTTTTTCAGTTTGGGGAAATTTTCTTCTATTATCCTGTTGAAGATCTGGTCAATAGTATTGTCTCGGGATTCTTCTCCTTCCTCTTATCCCTATGATGCAGAGGTTTGGTCTTTTCATAGTGTCCCACATTTCCTGGTGGTTCCACTCTTGTGTGTGTTTTTTTAATTTTTCATAATCTTTACTTGAGCATTCTACTTGCTCCATGTTATCTTGCAGGTCTGATATTCTTTTTCTGCTTCTTCTGCCTCTTCCATTCTGCTTCTGAGGCTTTTTCCCATCCTTTCCTCTTGATTGGATGAATGTTCAATTTTCTTTTTTATTTCATTCTGTGATTTCTTTAGTATTTCCACTTCCTTCTGAAACCTTCTGTAGGATTGGTAGAGTTTTGGTGTGGATTTATTATGAGATTTTCCCATGTTGTTTTTTCTTTGTGTCTTTGGCACGTGGATTTGTTTGTTTATTTGTTTCTTTGGATTCTGGTGCCTCAACCTTGGCTGCACAGACTATAATCACTAATACTGTGCTTGCTAGACCCTCTGCACCATCGCTCCACCAGGCTGAGTCAGGGGGAAAGGGGGGTTGCTACCTGGCCCATGCACTGGTACCCTGTTGGCCAACAAACACCATGCACTGGGGGCACACTGGTGTTGTGGTATGTGCGGTGTGTGCATCTAACTATGCCCAGGTCACATGCTGGAACCCGAACGTTGGATGCTCCTGTGTAATACCAAGCCTCCACAGGGCAGAGGAGTGCACAAAGCACCAAGGAAGGCGGGGCTCACCTGGTCTTTCACACTCTGGTGTTGTGCAGGCTGCAGGTGAAGTTTGCTCTTGCCATGCACTGGGTGCACACTGGTGTTGTGCTGTGTGTGTTGTGTACTATCTAACTCCTGGGGTTTTTTTGTTTTGTTTTGTTTTCCTATAGTCTTTCTCAGACTTCTTCAGTTTTTGTTTTTGTTTTTGTTTGTTTTTCTCCAGCATAGGTACCCTCCATGGGGAAAAGAAAAGATACACAGAGTTCTGGAATTAGGATCTCAGGCCTGTTGGGCAGTAAGCAAACTGTGCTTACACCCCATGATTTCCAAGGCAGCTGCTTTCCTAACTGGATGTAAGCATTTTAAACTTCAGTGAACAAGCCGAGCCACACTCCATGCTCTGACAAGACATGTGGTTTCAGAGCAACAGTCCAAGGAAGTGTGTGCTAGACACAGCTCCCCATTTATTTCTGTGGCCTTCATAAGTTCCTTTTCCAGCAAGGCTTGTATCTAGGAATGAAGGGGACAGAGGACATTGCTTTGCTTTCACAGGTGAAATGGGTGGTGAGTGATATGGCCTCTTGTCCTTGGTTTGAGATCATGCATCACTTGCTTTGCTTTCCTATTTGGGGTCTAAATATTTGAGGGTAATTTCTCCTGTTATATCAAGTCTAAATTAGTTGGGTGCAGTTCTAAAAGTAAAAATGGGGTGCTGTGGACATTTAATCTGTGGGATATGTGAATCCCACGGTACTTGTATCTTGGTGGGAGATGGGTTTATTTTATAATTGAGCTCAATTGAGATCAATATGTATCCTGTGTTTTGGTAGCCATCATGGCTTGTCACCTCAACAAGAGAGAGGCAACCATGTTATCTGGTGTCCATCTTGGTTGATGGCATCATAGCCATATGGTTTGGTTGCCATCTTGAACAGTAACATTTTCAAAATGGTGGTGACCTGTGTGACCTTGACTCCATTTAATGCAACCAATGGCATAATTCAAAATGGCAACACCCAGAAACTCACTGGTACTAGTGAACTTAAGGGGATCATAATAAGCTGGGAATTCCCTGGACTAGAAGCATTTAATCATATGTTATGATCCTTTTGTAATTTACTTTTTGTTTTGGTTTTAATTTTGGATTCTTGATGGGATTATAGAAAAGTAAGAGTGCAACAGAGTCTCTAGTGCCCTGTAACAAATTCAATGCATTTTTATGTCAGATTAAGGAAGTAATGCCAAGTCTTCACTATGGGAGTTTAATATTTTATTATTGTTTTTACCTGTTTCTAAATGGGATTATTTGGCATTTTAACTTTTTGTATGCTATAGTTACTGGCTTTTAAAGATGGCTTTTAAAATTTTTTACATTGTTTTACATATTTATTGTCATTTAAAGGTAACTATATGGGGTTTGAATTTGTTTATGTTGCATTTACCCATTGGTTTTTCTCTATCTTTTACAATTTAATTTCTCTCTTACCTTCATTTCACTCACCTGTTTACTCACCTTTAAAGAAATGTTTTTCCTTAATTTTTTATTGAGCTTTTGTGCATTTTATACAATATTTCTTAATCAAGTTTATGCCCATCCCCCCATCCATGCCCCACCCCCCTACTCATGCATTCTGCCATACATGTTAAGTCCTGTCTTGTATCTTTTCCTCAAGTCTTTTTTTTTTCAATTTTTTTGATGCAGAAGTTTACTGTTTGGATAAATTCTTTGAGCAAGTCTTTTTGTTGCTGTTTTTCCCTTTAATTTTTTTTCTCCAAAAAGTTCTGGGATCACAGGCTCCATCTCTGTGTCTTGATTGCTGGGATCCTGGGTTCCATCTTACAGTATTGAGTCCTGGGATCACAGGCTCTTATCTTGGCTTCTTGACTACTGGGATCACCAGCTCTATCTTGGCATCTTGAGTCCTGGGATCTCAGGCTCCATCTTGGCTTCTTGAGTCTTGGGATCCTTGGTTGCATCTCAGCATCTTGAGTGCAGGGATCCAGGGATCCATCTCAGAGTGTTGAGTTCTGGGATCACAGGCTCCATCTTAGCTTTTTGAGTGCTGGGATCTCGGGCTCCATCTTGGCATCTTGAATCACCAGCTCCATCTCAGCCTCTTGAATGCTGGGATCCCAGACTCCACCCTGGTGTCTTGAGTGCTGGGATCACAGGCTTCATCTGGCATCTTGAGTACTGGGATCTCAGGCCCCATCTTGGTGTCTTGAGTGCTGGGATCATGGGACTCCAAAAAGTTCTGGGATTACAGGCTCCATCTCAATGTCTTGGGTGCTGGGATCACAGGCTCCATCTCAGTATTTTGAGTGCTGGGATCATGGGCTCCATTGCAGTGTCTTGAGTGCTGGGATCACAGGCTCCAAAAATTTCTGGGATCCCAGGTTCTATCTCAGTGTCTTGAGTGCTGGGATCACAGGCTCCATCTTGACTTCTTGAGTGCTGGGAAGAAATCGTTTTAACTTTTTCCACTCACTACAAATTTATTTCTGGGGTTTCTGAGGAATCTCAATTTTCCACACATCAAATTCCAGCCTGCAACCCCTCCCTTTAACCCCTGCCATTGATGTCACTCTTATGGACTTATTGTAAACCTCAAGTCTAAGTTTTTCCTCTCTGTCTACTGCCTATCATCATTCCAAACCAAAACCCTACAAAACTCCCTGTAATGTCATGTTTCCATGTGTTAGGATCTAATGTATTTCCATGAAGAGAGATCACATGTAATTGTATTAATTGTCTTCATATGTTACTTGTCTCAAAAGAGATTTAAGATGTGGCCATTAAGTTTTCCTTCTTCATTTTTATGCACAAGAATTATTAGTTTAAATTTTATTTTGGCATGCCTAATTAAAATATATTCAAAAGCTTTAGAAACCTGGGTGCCTTAAACATCTTTAAATATCTATTATTCCACAAAACTTCTAAGTACTACTTGTTTATACACAACAGTATCTAAGCTGGTTATCTGAAAATTTTATTTGTTAACTACCTGTTAGATTGAGCTTGCTCTCCAAAGTAATTGTTTTTAAAAGTATTTCCTTTATTTACATATAGGTATTCTGATTTTGATTTCCCAATAACTAGAGACTCAGAACTGTGTATACTGTAAAAGTTTTAAATGTTATAATTTTGACTGCTTTATTTGAGATAATGTTCATATTATCATAGAGTGTGGTATTATTATTATTATTATAAAATTACTGTTACCACCAAAATTTTAAGTTCATTCCTTTGGCTTGTACTGCACACTTAGATACAGCCTCAGATGAAATGGCCACATACAAGTATTGAGGTACTCATACCTACTAAAAATGTTTTTATGTATCTCCATTATATTTTGCATATGTTATTTTTGATATTTCATCATACCCATAACAAAAAAATCTGACTCAAGAAAAACTAGTTTTACCTCCTGGAATTATACAGGACAGCCCAAATGAAAACAGTTTCAGTTAGGTTGATTTCCTGTCTATAGATATGTTAATGTGACCCCTTCCCTTCCTTCTCAAAACTATAACTCAGGGTCTGGGGGGAAAGAAAAACAAACTACATCTCTTTATAGTAAAACATCCTTCATTTGAGACAGACCTAGAAGGTATTATTTTAAGCTTCTTTATTATTTTAAGCTCCTTTCCTGGACTATGTCTACTAAACCTAAAAATGTTAATTTTCTCTTTCTGTGACAGGTCCATTTTATTCAGATTACCTAAATAGTCCTTTATAGACTTAAACCCTAAAGAACAAAATATATGCTGTACTGGATAGCTTTAGTGTCAACTTGACACACCTGGGTTGAGGAAACCTCAATTGGAGAAGTGCCTCTATTGAACTGGCCTGTAGCCATGTCTATGGGATATTTTCTTTTTTTTCTTTTTTTTATTTTTACTTATTTCTGTATGAGTATGAATGTACTGTATGCATGTAGGTTGGGATATTTTCTGATAGTTAAATGATGTGAGTTTCCCCAGCCCAGTGTGTGCAATGCCACCTCTGGGCAGATCTTTCTGTATTGTATAACGAAAAAGGCTGAACTCGGGCCAGGGGAATAGGCCATAAGCAGTGTTCCTTCCTAGCCTGTGCTGTAGCTCCTACCTCCAGGTTCCTGCCCCAAGTTCCTACCTTGGTTTCCATTAGTAATGATCTATGACCTGGGAAGTTTAAATCCTTTCCTCCCCAAGTTAGTATTGGTCAGAGTCTTTTATCACAACAATTAAAAGAAACTAAATCATATGCCTAGTCAAGATTTTTAAAAAATGCTTAAATCTTTGTTCAATCTTTATCTACATGTTATCTAGTAATTAAAAATACCAAACTAATACAACTGACTCTCTTGGAGGTTTAATAACCATACTTAAAAGTTCTAATCTGGGGGCTGGAGAGATGGCCTAGCGATTAAGAGGAAAGATGGCCTAGTGGTTAAGAGCACCAACTGCTCTTGCAGAGGACCCAGGTTCGGTCCCTAGCACCCATATGGTGGCTGAGAACCATCTTTAACTCCAGTTCCAGGGGAATCCGATGCCCTCTTCTGACCTCCACAGCATTGCATGACACGAGTGCACAGACCTGCATGCAGACAGCACATTCATACACATAAAGAACAAATTTTTAAAAAAATTTTTAAAGTTCTAATATGATTTGGTCAGAGGGATTTAAAGGGATAATTTTTCCCCTTGCCCTCTAAGGTCAACTAAGTCCTCGGGGACAATAGAGCACTTATCAAAATGTCCTGTAACTATGAATCACCAGACTTCCTGTGCAGGGAGGTCTTGGAGATCCACTAAAGGAACTCCAGTCAGTGTCCAGTCTATGATTAAGAGGGTCAGCACAGAGCTAGACAAAGCTTAGGTCAGCAGGACCTCTGGCTTCTCCTTGAGTAGATAGAACTGGGAAGAAATAAGTCAAAGGAGCCAGGTGCTTCTCACAAACCCCAAGTGAACCCTGAGAGCCAAAAACCTCAACCTATCTTAACAGCAAAATTAAATTAATTTGTGTGAGCTAACTGTATGGTTTTTAAACACCCCAACAGGAAAGTAATAATAATAATAATAATAATAATAATAATAATAATATAAACTTATTACCTCAGAGATATGTGGATCTGCTGTGCCATGCTAGAAAAATACCACTTCTATACTAACATGGCCAAAATATTTGGGACTCACGGCTACTGAACCCCACAGAACCTATGGTCATGGTTATGCTGGCTCTCATTCTGGGACTCTGGGTACTAAAACTTTTTCTCCAATCTTTTACAATAGAGTGCTCAGGCCTTCACCTCCTCCAGTTAGGGGCCCTGGTTAGGGATCTTCCCATAGGGAACGATTTTACTAGGCCCCCTATTGGTACTGGGAATTCTGTGCACTGTGGCACCATGCCTCTTAGGGCATTTACAAGACCAAATCTAACAGTTCACTCATACAAGATTTAACCAGTTTTCTTCTTTCTGTTGTAGAGGGAGAAACTACACACCAACAACTGGCCACTACCAATCTAGACTGAACACCAGTCACTGAAAATGGTTGAGATGGAGACCAGATCCTGACTTACCAGCCTGAACTGGCCCCCCTTTTTTTTTCCTAACTATGCCCCCTATCAGCAGGAAGCAGTTAAAGAAAGAATATGACACCCCTTCTCTATTATAACCAAAAGGCAGGACTGTGAAGCCTGGTTCTCCCTAAGATCTGGAATTTATGGCCAGCAATTGCAGAGCATAGAAGGATTTTCCACTCCCTTAAGAAACTACCAATCAGTGACCTCACTTCCTTTTTATCTGTCCAAGACTCCTTAAGATCACTGGCCATACACCATTTTGATGCTGGCTGCTCTTCTCCATCTTAGAACCCAGTCCTGGCTATCCCCAAAGTGCCTAGGCCTGGTGTTTTCCTTTCATGTGAGGGTTGCACTGACACAAACCTAACAATATTGAGCATACCTCAGGATCCTACAAAGAAATACTGGGAGTGCCAGTGTATCAGGTGTTCAAGGTCTCTTCAACTGCATCTTGCTCAAGGCCAGTCTGGACTATATGAGAACCTATGTCCAAAAAAAGATATAAAAAGAGGTATGGCCTTGTGGTTAAGAGCACCAACTGGGGGCTGGAGGGATGGCCTAGCGGTTAAGAGCGACGACCGCTCTTGCAGAGGACCCGGGTTCGATCCCCAGCACCCACATGGCGGCTGAGAACCGTCTGTGACTCCGGTTCCGGAGAACTCCAGTTCCAGGGGAATCCGAGACCGTCTTCTGACCTCCGCGGCATCGCACGACATGGGTGCGCAGACCTGCATGCAGACAATACATTCATACACATAAAAAATAAATAAATAAATAAAAATTTAAAAAAAGAGCACCAACTGCTCTTGCAGAGGACCCAGGTTGGATCCCCAGCACCCACATGGCAGCCAAGAACCATCTTTAACTCCAGTTCCAGGGGAATCCGACACCCTCTTCTGACCTCTGCAGCATTGCATGACACGGGTGCAGAAACCTACATGCAGACAGTACATTCATACACATAAAAAAATAAATAAATAAAAATTTATTTTAAAAGACTGGAATCATTCTAGGCACCAAGTAAATGTGTTTCCTAGTGGTGCCCTGGAGGGGAGTCTTCTTCTTTTTTTTTTTTTTTTTTTAATTTTATTTAATTCTGTATGTGTATCAATGTACTGTCTGCATGCAGGTTTGTGCACCCATGTCGTGCATTGCTGCAGAGGTCAGAAGAGGGTCTCGGATTCCCCTGGAACTGGAGTTCTCCTGAAATTGGAGATTCAGACGGTTCTCAGCCGCCATGTGGGTGCTGGGGATCAAACCCAGGTCCTCTGTAAGAGCGGTCGGTGCTCTTAACCGCTAGGCCATCAGTCTTCTTAAGAAAGGTCTTTGGCCAGGCAAAGAAGACCCTACATTTTTACATCTCCAAATCCCAAAAGCTTCATCTCATGCAATGACTAAGGTAAGACCTCTCCAGCTCCCTGCCCCCTAAGGATCAGCATGGTTTCAGGAAACTCGTTATGACTTGGACCCAGCTTCACAGATACAGATCTGTTTGGGTGGAAAGTACAATCCACACTGATCTACAATGAGGAAAGTCAAGGGTGAACTCATTGAGGAAGCTGTGGTGGAACTGATAAGAGGAGAAAGACCAGCTGAGTGTAAACATGAGGGGATCAGTCTGTGACCTGTCACCACCTTCAGTACATAATGCTCTACTATACCTGCTTTAGAGAGGTTGATGGAGAGCAGTAACTGCCAAAGAGGAATTTCCCACACCAAGCCTGTAGAGAGAGCTCTTCTAGTGTGAGGAGGCATTCAACCAAATCAAGAGGATATAAACAACTTGTAGACTGCTCCTTTTCCCTGCACCTTCACCAGTCCTTGTTGTTGTTTGCTTTCTTGATGATGGTCATTCTGACTGGAAATATCAGTGTAGTCTGATCTGCTTTTCTCTGATGGTTTAGGATACTGAACATTTTTCCATGTACTATTTTTGCATATGTACATCCTTTTTAGAGAAACTCTGGTTTAGTTCATTTTCCCATTTAATTGATTGGCTCATTTGTTTTGAGTTCTTTATTTTGCACATTAATCACCTATCCAACGAATAGAAAGAACTTATTTTCTCCAGTCATGAAGGCTCTCTTCTCACTGATAACTGTTTCCTTTGCTGTAAGGAGCTTTTAAATTTCATGCAGTTCCATTTGTTGGTTTTGCTGTTATTTCCTAAACTATTCAGAGTTATTACCTATGCTTAGATCTTGAACCAGTAAGGAAGACTGCTCAGTTCTTTAATGTATGAGTAAAATTAGATGAAGATATGAAGGATCATAACAAAAGCAAAAGTTAAACAGCATAAGCCAGGCACGATGGTACACCACGCCTGTAATCCCAGAACTGAGGAGGCAGAGGCAGGAAGATCTCTGTGAGTTCAAGGTCAGCCTGGTCTACATAGTGAGTTCCAGGACACCTGGAGCTACTGGGAAACACTGTCTCAAAAAGACAAATAAAAGCATAATGTATAAAAAATTTAAATGTAGTAGAAAGCAAAAAGGGGTCACAAGAGTCAAAAAAGGTTGAGCTGTTGGAACAGTTTCTTTCTGTACCTCCCTAAATTGGAGAGGATTACCCAGGCCATAACCTTTGTGTAGCTAATCCTTTATCCAGGGCATAGAGAGAATGTCCCACAGCCGTTGGGAATGTGGGAAGCAGCCACAGCACTCAGAATGATAACGGCAGATGCCTGGTATTTATATTTTCAGGATATCCTGAGTTATAATAACTTTGCTAGAAGGATGTAGCCATGTGCATCAAGTACACGACTGGAACTTCAGAGTTCTCTGGCTCTATAACAGTGAAGCACAGATAAGTATCTTCAGAGGTTCATCCCCTACTGGCTTCAGGCTCATAACTATCAAATTCAAAGGTTATTCTCAGCTGACTAGATCTGCTCCAAGCCACTAACTTTCCCTATGCATTTCACAACATTAATCAAACTTCCTACCCCATAAACCCATCAACTTTTCAGCATCCAGCTCTCCTGTTTTCCACAGCTGCATCTTTGTGCCTTTCCATACCCAGAGGCTGTAGTAGACCAAATTAAGTTTTCCTGAACCTTAGGTGTTCCCTGTTTTCTGACACCCTCCAGGGTAATTCCATTTTTAACAATAGATTCTCTCTTAAGGTAATACCAGGCCACTATCCTCTGAGTCCTTAAGAATGACACAATGTGATTTTTGTTCCACTGATAACTTATCCATTGAAAGAATCACTAGCTCACCAAGATCTTCAACTGGCTTTGAGGTTTATGAGGACTACAGGCTTTGCCTGAAGATATGACTGCATGTCTTTCACTTAAACTACTCTTTGGAAGTGACTTCTACTTTTCCTCTTCCCTAGTAAGAAGTTGTCTACCTAGAGCTGTGCTCTGATTACTTTTTTGTCTTCTTACTTCTTCTCGGTACACCATCTATCTCTTCTGCATTTTTAGGTATCTTTTCACTCCTTTGGTAAATTTCTGAAGGTCTTCTCTTTATTGTTTTATAATAAAGGCTAATTTTTCCTTGTTCTGACTCTCTTCTTCACCAGCTCACATGGAGGCAGCTTTTAGCTCACCATGTTGTCCAGAATTCCAAGAATTATTGGTTTTAAAGACCAATGAATTCTAAGAGGATAAAGATAAACAACAGTTAATTAAGGAAGACAATATGGGCTTTAAGTTCAATTAGATAGCTTTGATTACCCCCTGGATAAAACATTATTACTGGCCAGGGGTGGTGGTGCACTCCTGCCTTTAATGCCAGCACTTGGGAGGCAGAGGCAGGTGGATCTCTATGAGATCAAAGCAAGCTTGGTCTACATAGTGAGTGCCAAGCAAGCTGGGGCTGTAAGGAGATCCTGTCTCAAAAAGACCAAGAAGAAGGAGGAGGAGGAGGAGGAGGAGGAGGAGGAGGAGGAGGAGGAGGTTCCTAGTGCTGTGATTTTTGCTATATAGCCTCACCTATACACTTGCACTCATTGTGTGTATTTTTGGTCAGCTTATGAAATAATATATTTCTTTGTTGGTTATCACACCACCTAAATACTTATCATTCCTCTCTTTTCTCTAGCTCTCCACCGCACAGCCCTCCATCCTCTCTTCCTCCCTTCCCCTACTGCCCTCCTCTCGAGCTCTTTCTTCCCTATCCCACAATGATTTCTTTCTATTTTTCTGGCTCCTGCATTTACTTCAAGATATTTCATCTTCTTTTTCTGAGTCTGGGTTACCGCACCAAACATAACAGTTTCCGATTCCATCCATTTTACCTGCAAATTTCATCATTTCATTTTTCTTTACTGCTAAATAGAACTCCATTGTGTAAATGTACCACATTTTCATCATATATTCCTTAATTAAAGGACACTGTGGATTCCACTTGGCAGAAGCACTTAGGAAGTCAGCTAGCAACCCACAGCCCTCAGGCTGAAGCCCTGCTGATTTCCCCACTCGCTTTTGGAACCTGCCTGGCACCACTGCCTTTGATGCCTTGGGCAAAACATTGTCACATTCCTGCAGTAATCTGGAGTATATGTTGTAAATTCCTGTGCACCTCAACCCCCAATCAAGCTCCAGTATAAATACCCCAAGTTGTAAAAATAAAGTTGAGTTTCTCCCCCCTGGAATTTCTCTAGGCTCTTTCTTGAGTCTGTCCTTCCTCTCCCACCTCTCTCTGGGCTTCCCAGTACCTTGTCCCTCCCCTTCTCTTCCAGGGCTGGGACCTAGCTTACTGACCGGCAGGCCGGAGTGATCCAGGGACTCTGCAGTCCCTAGCCATGGCCAAGGGAGGAAGAACACCAAAAGGGTACAGGACACTTCAATTGTTTCCATTTCCTAGGTATTGTGAAAAGAGCAGCAATAAGCATAGCTGAGCAAGTATCTCTGTAGCAGGATATTGAGTCCTTTGGATATATGCCAAGGAGTGATAGAATTGGGTCATATGATAGATCTTTTTTTAGTTTTTTTAGAATTCTCCACACTGATTTTCATAGTGGTTTCACCAGTTTGCCAACTCACCAGCAGTGAATGAGGGTTTCCTTGTTCCCCACACCCTCACCAGCATTTATTGTCAATTGTTTTCTTGATCATAGCCATTCTGACTGGGGTAAGATGAAATATTAAAGTAGTTTTAATTTCCATTTCCTTAACTACCAAATCTGTTGAGCATATAAAAGATATTTCTTAATGAATTTTATGTCTTCTTTTGAGAATAGTCTGTTCAGATATGTAGCTCATTTTTAATTGGGTCTTTTGTTTTCTTGAGTCTTTGGGTTTCTTTTAGTTCTTTGTATATTCTAAAAATTAATCCTGTATCAGATTCATAGCTGGCAAAGATTCTCTCCCAGTCTGTAGACAGCAGGTGGCACTGGCATTTTTATGTGTTAGCCTGTAATGACTAGTGCCCTGTTTGTTGTAACTCCATTTGAATATTTTATAAATGTGTATGCATATGTATCAGGAGGTTTCTGCAGTTATCCCTCTCCATATTCCCTCTTCTACACTATCTTCCCATCCCTCACCCTACTTAACCCTTTATACTCCATTATTTATCTACACCCCTTTATATCACTCTTTCCTTCCTTAAAAGACATCACTAATGGCCTCTTACTAATTTCCTGACCTCTATGAGTTTTTCAAATGAAACATATATTATGTATATATTCTATAGAGTTTATTATATAATATATATTATAATAACAAGGCAAACCTATCCATCGCAAATGAGAGAAAACAGGTGGTCTGGGTTACCTCATTCAAGTAGTTTTTATATTTATTAAAAATGTGTCTATTGGGGCGGGAGAAGATGGGCTAGCGGTTAAGAGTGTTGACGCTCTTGCTAGAGGACCTGGGTTCGATCCCCCAGCACCCAATGTGGGCTGAACTGTCTGTAACTCCAACCAGGAGAACTCCAGTTTCCCAGGGGAATCTGACACCCTCTTCTGACCTCTGTTGGCATTGCACGACACAGGTGCACAAACCTACATCAGACAGTACACTCATCACATAAATAAATAAAATAAAATAAAATAAAATAAAATAAAATAAAATAAAATAAAATGTGTCTATTAAGGAATACAGTATCTAATATCAGCATGCAGGGGAATCATTATAAGGAAATAGTGCTGTGTAAGCAGAAGTTTTAGGGAGAGCAATGTTTTAAATAGAGTGCTTAAATAGTGAGTTTATTGCACTTGTCTCAAAGATGTTAAGAATTACATGTATATTAATATATATATAAATTTTAGTATACTTAATAATAGCCAACATTGTAAGTAATACTTCAGTTATAAAATATCCTCTGGTTTGATTAGAATACAAGTAATAGATGTGGCTTACTTTTCAAATTATATCCTTGTGTTCTTTATAAAACTTAATTTATGTAATAACAAGATAAAAAGAAATATAGAAAATATTAAGTGATAACATAACAGCAATATAAAACATTACATAAATCTTAAATGAATTGGTTATAATGATGATTTTGACTTGGGTTTTACATTTTTAATTTTCCATATTAACTTGCTAATGAGCTGTTGTAGGTAGAAAATTCACTTCCACTTATAAAATGCACTTTTTAAGTTGCAACTTGCTTGGAATCCAGGTTACTTTTTTATTAAATTATTTATTATTTTTATTTTATGAGTGTATTGCCTGCATGTATGTAAGAGCACATGTGCCACATCATGCAATGCCCTTGGTGGTCAAGAAAGGGTGTTGGATCTCCTGTAACTGGAGTTACAGATAGTTATTAGCCACTGTGTGGGTGCTGGGAATTGAACCCAGGTCCTCTGCAAGAACAGCCAGTACTCTTAACCACTGAGCCACCTCTCCAGGCCCCCAGGTTACTCTTCAACCTTGGTTGAAATGCAAGAGTTTTCTGATGGATTTGAGTTTTGATTAACATGAAAACTAGGCTAGCCACAGTGGAATGCATGGCTTAAATTGTTACACAAGACCTGGGCAGCTCTACTTCATCCGATTAGATCAGCCTTGTGCCACACCATTTTTTTTCCACTGGAGAGAACTCAGCATTCTCCAGCACTTTCAAGGTAAGATGTTTCTGTCTCAGAAACAAGCGTTTTCTAAGGCACAGGAGACTACTTTCCCAGGTCTATCAGTTATTACACATTGAAAGCTCTGAATCTTCCAATATATCTATACTGTGTAAAGATGACAAACAAATGAAAACCACCAGGATTCAGATACTGAATTTAGAGGCCTGTGCATAGCTTCAATTGAAAGGTCAGTACAATCTGACTGCATCATCCCCTTTAAAGGAAAGATAAACAAGACTTTGAGCAAACAAATAATAATGGGAAGGTTTGTGTGACTACAGAATTAATAAAGCATAATTAAACACTATTGTGAATGTGTCTGTCTAGTCAGTGGAAAGATTCTTCTTCGAAGCAACTCAATTTCACACTATATTTGTTGGAGGCTAAGATGCAAGTTGCCTACATTCCAGAGCACATGGTCTCAATTGGTTCATAGAATGACTATGATGAAAAGTAGATAGGACTTGTGGCTTTATAAAAACTGAAATCATGTTTTAGCTGGAAGTGATCCCTGAAATGCTATCTTGCCAAATGATCTCAAGTGGCTGCAAAAGGCAAGACAGCATTTCAATACTGTGTTAATCTTTGACCTAAATTCAGCAACATCCTAATAAATTTCTTCATGCACAGAGTGTTACACAATCTTTTCCTAGTGGCGGGCCCCTCCTCACACAGCCCTGAGCAACTCATGTCCTGTTCTAGAGGGTGTGGGCACAGGCATGACAGAAAGAAAACATAAAGAAAGATTACTCTGCACTACTGCATCCATTATTTGACTATTAAAATTAATTCCATTTTTCTATTTTCTCATTTCAAGTTGCTCTTTCAAAGATTTTTTTTGGTTTAAAGTTTTGAGGTATGTTTAGAATTTCATACATGAGTGATATACTTTCATCATCTCATCTCTGCGTGCTATATTTACATCATCTCCACATCTCCCTCTCTCTCTATGATTCCTCCCATGGCTCTCAATCCCTCTCAAGTTCATGATCTCTTCTGTAATCATTATTGATATACATACATATGTATATCAATACCGAGCCCATTTAGTGTTGCTTTTACATATATGTGTCTGACCACTTGGGATTAGATAACCCATCACTGGGTTCGTCCTTGGGGAAGATTGATTCTCCCCTGCTCAGCAGCCATTGATTACCAATGGTTCATTTTCTAGGGGAAGTGTCTTAGTCCTCTGGCTCTTACAATCTTTCTAACCCCTCTGCCCCCCCACATACTTTTCCCTTGTTCCCTAAGTCCTTAATGTAAGATTGCTTTGTAGATGTACCAACTAAGATTGGGCACTCCACGGTCACTTATTGTTGGTATGGGCAGACAAAAGGAAAAACGGGCCTACTGAAAGGACGCAGGCCTGGCCTCGAGTTTCAGACTGTCCCCCCGCCCTTCGAGTAGAAGGTGGAATCTCAAAAATGTCTTCGAGATATGGTATGCTAATAAGGTGTGCATGGTAGAAAGTTAGCTATAGGTCCCAATAAACCTTTCCATCTCGACCTTGTATTTACCCACCAATCATATACTGTAGACATCCCATCACACAGAATCTCCCCCCACCTATAAAATGTGTGTGCACCCCCAATAAAGTTGAGATCCTGCTTGACTCGACTCCCTGCCGTGGTTGTTTTCGGCAGCGCGCCCACCCTCTCCAGTCCCACTTCGCCGCGGGCCAGCGGAGTGAAGCTTTTTGGCGGAGGGGAAGCCGGAAAAGGTAGTCTACACTCTCTGCTGCCTTCTCCTGCGAACTCCCCCCGCAACTTATTCTCTCCATTTTGACATGTTGTGGATCTCTCTGGTAACCTCTGTCTGCAGAAAAAAAAAAAGTGGGTGAATAAGTAAGAGCTAAACTTACCTGAGGTATAAAGGGAAATATTTAGAATACACTTGCAAATTATATTGGCTTAGGAAAACAGCTCTACCACATTCTCCTATAGGGTCTTTTTTGTATATTAGTATTAAATTTTTGTGTATTTCATATACAACATCATAATCATTTTTAGACTCCCCTCCCCTATCTGCACCCTTCCACACCCCTCCACTGAATTCCACACATTCTGTCATTTATGTTAAGGACTGTCAAGTCAAGTTAGTGTACTTAGATGTCTTCAGCACAAGTTCATCTACTAAAGTCTAGTGAGCCTATCTAGAGTCACTCCCTCAAAGACCAACTCTCCCTCACCCAGCAGCAACCAGCTAAGATTGGGACTTGCTGCCCATTCCCCCAGTTCTATGATGGCTTTGTCTTCTTGAGTTTGCATGGGTCTTGTGCATCCTGACACTATTACTGTAAGTTCATATGAGCAAGGGTCTCCGGACTCTATACAACTGTTTCCATATGGTAATGCACCTCTTTCCCTGGCTCTTACAATCTTTCTGCCCCCCCCAGATCCCTGGGTGGGTAAAGTTTAATATAGGAGTCCTATAGGGTCTTATGACCTCTCCAGGCACTGGTAGTTGGCTAGGTTTATAGTACCAGGCATACATTTCCTCCTATTGAGCAGTTTTAAGTCCAATTAGGCAGCCATTGGTTATCTCCAAGATAAAAGTGCCACTATCGCACCAATAGAGATAATTTGCTGAGCTGATCATTATTGTGGTTTATAGGCTTTACAGCTAGGTAGGAATATTGATTGCTTTTCTCCTTTGACGACTTGCATAGCTCCTTCTAACACCATGAGAGCTAGTTCTCGGGGAGCTTCTAGGTCAATTCCTCCAAGTCTAGTTCTTAGAGTGTGTGCTTTCTTCAGCAATAGAGTCTTACCTTCAAGGTCTACGAGGCAACCAACGGTAATAGTAATGGCTGACATTGTTGGGGAGGCTCTTGGATCTCGCAACCAACAATTCAAAGGGAAGTTTCCCATGCCTGCCACTGGGGTCTTTGTTAGATTATCTTTGGCTCTTGAGGGAAGCATTATCACCCTGTGTGGTATGACTCCATTTAAACTATATGTAATATGTATACACACAGTCACGTACATATTATATTTTTTAAAGTAAGCCTATGGCTTTTCAAACATCTTTAGTGTTATTTATCTCTCTTTCATCTCTCTCCCTCTGTATTACTCTTCCTTCTTCCCCAGCTAAAGTATCCCCTTCCATTTTTTTTTTCCTTGCATCTTTCATAGCATCTGTAGCAACAGAAGCTAGGACAATATATAAGGACTATGGGGAAGGGAATGAGAAGGATCTCTAGAGAGGGAGAAGGTAAGACACAGCAACTGTGACACAGTACTACCCCAAGCATAGCAATAAACCATAATGAACTGACACTTGGATTTTAATCTCTGAAGTTCAATAGTGGTCCATCGGTTTCATATGCATCCCTAATCATTTTGGGATTGTTAACAGAAATTACATTAACATCAGTGAATAAAATAAAATAGTCACTCAAAAATAATTATTGGTCAGGTATAAGCGATGCTAGTCCAACACTGGAAAATCAGCCAATATATTTTATCATATCCACAGCCTAAAAGAAGTAAAATAGTGAGAATATCAATAGATGCTGAAAGAGCAGTTAATAAGATGCGACACTCATTCATGACAATTTTTAGTAAACTAGGAATACAGGGAGCTTCATTAACTTAATAAATAATGGCTACAAAAAAACCAAACCAAACAAAAATAATAAAAACTACAGCTGGACTGGAGAGATGGCTCTGTGTTAAGAGCACTAGTTGCTCTTCCAGAGGACCTGAGTTGGGTTTCCAGCACTCATGTCCAGTGACTCACAACCACTTGTAACTGTAGCTCAGGGGGATCTGATGCCCTCTTCTGGACTCCAAGGGTACCTACCCACCCACAAATGGCATACATTCACACATTAATTTACAATAATCTATAGCCAACATCATATTAAAGGTGAGAAACTGGAAACTTACCCACCAAAATGAGGAACAAGACAACGTCTTCTCAACATCATTTTAGAACTCCTAACTAATGCAGTAAGACAAGAAAAGGAAATAAAAAGCATGCTGATTGAGAAAGAAAACAATTTTTTGATCACAGGTCACATGATATAGAAAATATAAAATAACAGACAAAACCATTTCTGGAACTGATAAGTATAAAGGTAGCAAAATACAAAGTCTATTGTTTTCCTATATGCTGGCAATGAACAAGTGTGATTTAATTTTAAAAGCACCATACAACTTACATTAGTTCCCCTTCAAAAAATACTTAGGCATAGATTTAACAAGATACCTGTATGATCTATATGAGAAAACCTATAAACTAAATAAATGGAAATGTATTTAATGTTTCATGGGTAGGAAAGCTCAGTATTTTCAAGATGTAAGTTCTTCTTAACATTGTCTATAGATTCAACATAATACCAATTACAAGAAAATTATTTTGTGGATATTTACACATTAATTCTGATGTTCCTATGAAGAAGCAAAAGACCCAGGATAGCCAATGTAATATTGAAGGAGTACAAAGTTAGAAGACAGGCACTGTTCAATTTCAAAAGTTAAACTATAATAAAGATAGTATGGTGCTGCAAAAAAAAAAAAAAACCCAGATCAAAGGAATAGAATAAAGAGAAATTAGAAATAGACCCATATGAATATATCATCTGATCCTTAACAAAGGAGAAGAGGAAATACAATCAGCAAATTCTATTCAATAAGAGGTAGTGGACAATTAAACATGCACATGCAAGAATAAATCTAGACACAGAACTTACAACATCCACAAAAATTAACTCACAGTAGATCATAGACTTAAAGCAAAACCCAAAACTATAAAGCTGTAGAAGCTAACATAGGAAAAGTTTAGGCAAATTTGGGTTGTGGTGCACTGAGAGACAGGAGGACACCAAAGCCTGATCCGTGAAAGGAATAGCTGACCAGGTGAACTTCAGTAAAACTAAAAATTCTTGTTTGTCATGGTAAGAAGAAGATAAGTTCTATTCTGGAAGAAAATATTTTCAAAAGATAAATCTTTGAGAAGACAATTACCCAAAATATTCAAATATCTAAAACTCACCAATGAGAAAAAAATATCCAACTTCAAAAGTGAGACAAGAATCTTAGACTCCCCATTAAAGATGATGTTAAAATGGAAAAAAAGCACATGAAGAGCTGCATCATATCATATGTCACTTGGGAAGTACAAATAAAACAACATACCTATTAGAATGGTCAAATACTGTAACACCAAATGGTGGCAAGAAGGTGGAGCAGCCAGGACTCCTAATTTCTTGATGACTGGAATGCAAATTAGTACAAACACTTTGGAAGACAGACAGCAACTTCTTACAAAATTAAATATTCTCCTGCCACATGACCCATCATTTTCCTTCCTGATATTTACTCAAAGGATTTGAAAACTCTGTCCACAAAACATCAGCACAAGAATGCTCAGAGCAGATTGATCCAGAGTTGCCAAAACTTGAAAACAATCATGGTGTCCTCTGGTAGGTAAGTAAACTCTGGTACATCCAGGTTGTAGAATGCTATCCACAATGCCGGTGGTGCACGTCTTTAATCCTAGCACTTGGGAGGCAGAGGCAGGCAGATCTTTGTGAGTTCAAGGCCAGCCTGGTCTATGGTCTGAGTTCCAGAACAGCTGGGGCTACAGGGAGACCCTGTCTCAAAAAGACCAAAAAAAAAAGAATGCTATCCACAACAAAAATAAGCTAACAAATTATTACAAGGCTTGAAAGAAGCATAGCTATGGATTATTAAGTGAAACAACTAATCTTCAAATGCTGCATACTGTGTGCTTCCAACTGCATGACCCTCTATAAAAAAGAAAATCAAATCAAAACAATGAAGACAAGAAGAAGATTGATGGCTGCTCAGCAGAAAGGAACAAAAAGGTGAAGCACGAAGGAAGCTTAAAGTAATGGAACTCGTTAGTATGGCACTGTACTGGGTATTACTATAACTCTGTCCTTAATCAAGGAAATGTACTAAGAGTGAGCTCTGAAGTTTGGGTGACAATAATATGTCAATATGGGATCATAAATTATAATAAATGGACCACTGTGGTAGGAGACTGACAATCAGGGAGGCTAACCATGTATAGGGGCAATAAGTGGAAATCTTGATACTTACTATGAACCTGACACAGTTCTAAAATAGAGTCTATTCAAATTATATGTACCATATATGTATATATAACATTTTTAATATTACAGGATACTGTATCCATCCCCAAACTACAAAATTAAAGTTTTTCCTCATCATAATTCTTTTCTACTGTTTTTCCCCTTCTTTTTTTTTAATTTATTTTTTATGTGTATGAGTGTACTGTCTGCATGTAGGTTTGTGCACCCGTGTCATGCAATGCTGGGGAGGTCAGAAGAGGGTGTCAGTTTCCCCTGGAACTGGAGTTAAAGATGGTCCTCAGCTGCCATGTGGGTGCTGGGGATCGAACCCTAGTCCTCTGCAAGAACAGTTGGTGCTCTTAACCACTAGACCATCTCTCCAGCCCCAGTTTTTCTCCTTCTTTTTTTTTTTTTTTAATTTATTTCCGTACGTGTATGAATGTATTGTGTGCATGCAAGTCTGTGCACCCGTGACGTGCAATGCCGCGGAGGTCAGAAGAGGGCGTCGAACTCCCCTGGAACTGGAGTTCTCCTGGAATTGGAGTTTCAGACGGCTCTAGGCCGCCATGTGGGTGCTGGGGATCGAACCCGGGTCCTCTGCAAGAGCGGTCGGCACTCTTAACCGCTAGGCCATCGCTCCAGCCCCGTTTTTCTCCTTCTTATTGCTGTTCTTACCATCCAAGATCAGAGCTTTGTAAAGCCAGATTTGTCCCTGGAATCCAAGTCAAAAAACCATGTTTTCAAGATTGTCCTTCATTTACATGAATAATCCCCTAGAGCTTTATTTTTTTTTTTATTTTTTTATTAATTAATTTTATTTATTTCTGTATGTGTATGAATGTACTGTCTGCATGCAAGTTTGTGCACCCGTGTCGTGCAATGCCGCGGAGGTCAGACGAGGGTGTTGGATTCCCCTGGAACTGGAGTTCTCCTGGAATTGGAGTTTCAGACGGTTCTCGGCCGCCATGTGGGTGCTGGGGGTCGAACCCGGGTCCTCTGCAAGAGCAGTCAGCGCTCTTAACCGCTAGGCCATCTCTCCAGCCCCCTCCCCTAGAGCTTTAATTCAATTATATATTCAAGGACTCTTACATGTACTAATTAATTAGTTCTGTGTTAATGCTGTTCCCTGCTGGATAGTATTAATTATTCTTATGCCCCAAGACACTATTGATGATTTTACATTTTTTTAATTTATTATTTTTTATGTGTATGAGTGTACTGTCGGCATGTAGGTTGGTGCACCTATGTCATGCAATGCCATGGAGGTCAGAAGAGGGCATTGGATTCCCCCGGAACTGTAGTTAAAGATGGTTCTTAGCTGCCATGTGGGTGCTGGGAATTGAACCTGGGTCCTCTGCAAGAGCAGTCGGTGCTCTTAACTGCTGAGCCATCTCTCCAGCCCCATGATTATTTTAAACCTATGCATTCTTTATAGGAAGTATGGACATGAGTATCGTTCTTCTCACACTGGCTCTAAAATTGAGAAAGCTATTTATTCTTTCCCTACATTGGTAGTACTACTGCATTTATTCTATAGAAACAAATACCATTCCATAAAAATTACTTCATCTTCCTGACCACAGGCAATAGAATGTTTCTCAGGGGTACAGGCAAACTCTGTCAGCCAAGTCCTGGAATACTGGAGCTAAGGATGGAAAAGGTCCTGTCATAGGACTTAGTCCATGGTCAGACCCTTATCTCCTGAGCACATGCCACTCCAGCTAATTTCTTCTCTAGTCCTCCAGGAAAAACACTGCCCAGGACCACATGGACAGGGATTACTATCCACACTCCCTACAGCAGGCTGGTAGAGGAGAGGCTGAGTGTTTCCTTTCTTTGGTATGCCCATGAAGGAAAACAGAATAAAGCCCATCTTATCATTGGAAATAAATATATTTCAAATAAACATTAAGCTTAGGAGCAATACGGTATTGCAATGCTGTGATAGGATTTCCCTGTCCTAGAGTGTACTTCAGTCATGGTGGGATTATAGAAGTAAATATGAATTCTATTTCCCACTGCCTCTCAGCCACAAATTCCTGAGACTTTGAGTCAGGGGAAGATGATGAGTGTTACCAAGACCTTCATACATTAGATACCAGCCATGTTCCCTAAAGGGATAAGCGCTGGCTCATAATGGCTCCTTTACTGTCCTAAAGTCACAGAGCTGGAAAAAAGAAAAAGACAAAATCGTGGCCCTCTACATCCAAGCTTGTGTTTAAGTGCATCACAGCACCTAACTTGACATCCCTAAGGCTTCATTCTCCTCACCTAAGATACATCCTGTCTTAAAAGTTGGTAAAGAAATCATAACATTATAAATTCTTAATGTAGGGCTAGGGAGATAGCTCAGTCAATCAAGAGCTTACAGTGTAAACATAAAGACCTGAGGTCAATCCCCAGAACGTACATAGAAAAGCCAGGAATAGTGGCACATGCTTGTAACCCCAATGTTTGAGAGACAGGCGGATCTTAGGGATGCTGGATAGCCAGCCTAGACTATTGGGTGAACTCCAGGCAAGTGGGAGACTGTATCCAAAAGAAGATGGATGATGCCTAAGGTATCCACTGTTGCCCTTTGATCTACACACACACACACACACACAGGCAGTCATACCCATCATCATGCACACACACATGAACATACACACACACACACACACACACACGCGTGTGCGCGCACACACATATTGTTATACTTTGCCTTCAATTGCTGTGACAAAACACTCAGCAATACCAACTTGGGGAGAAAAGGGTTTATTTGGCTCCATATCCCAGGTCACAGTTCATTACTTAGAGAGCCCAAGGTAGGAACTCAGGACAAGAACCTGGAGGCAGGAGCTAATGCACAGGCTTACTAGCCTATGTTCAGCCTGCTTTCTTATATAAACAGAACAACCTGCCGAGGGGTGGTACCACCTCTCCCATGTCACTCAGCAATCAAGAAGATGCCCCATGGACATGACCACAGGCTATCCAATGGAGGCAATTCCCCATTTGGGGCTCCTTCAACCCAGGTGTGTCAAGTTGACACTAAAGTTATCCAGCACACACATCCACATATAGATCCACCAAAAAGAAAATATATAATAAAATAAATTCTTAGCATGACAGTCCTTTTTGCAGAAGACATTAAGATTATTTATTAAAAATCTTCTATGGTTGGGGCTGGGGAGATGGCCTAGCAGTTAAGAGCGCTGACTGCTCTTGCAGAGGACCGGGGTTCGATCCCCAGCACCCACATGGCGGCTGAAAACCGTCACTTTAACTTCAGCTCCAGGGGAATCTGACACCCTTTTCTGAGCTCCAAGGCATTGCACGACACGGGTGCACAAACCTACATGCAGACAGTACATTCATACACATAGGAAAATAAATAAAATTTTAAAAAATCTTCTGTGGTTCTGAATAAACTGGAAATACTCTGTCATTGTTTAATCTTTACTTGATATTAGGTACAAAAGCATACACATTAAAAATCCGGGGCTGGAGAGATGGCTCAATGGTTAAGAGCACCGACTGCTCTACCAGAGGACCCAGGTTTGATTCCCAGCACCCACATGGTGGCTAAGAACCATCTTTAAAGCAGGCATGGTGGTGCATGCCTTTAATCCTAGCACGGAGGACCCAGAGGCAAGCGGATCTCTGTGAATTCCAGGCCAGCTGAGGATATAGGGAAACCTTGTCTCAAAAAAAAAAAATGCATGTGGGAGCTAGACATGCAGAGAACAGGGCTAAGCCAACGTGATAGTCTCTGGTCCTGGATCCAGTACCAGCCATTAGCTTTCTCTGGCTTGGAGATCACCTTAAAACATTTTAACATTTTTGAACAAGTGGCATGGAATTTAGAAGGTCATCCACACTCAGAAAATGCATCATAAACCCTATAAGACAATTCTCAAAACATCTGTGTATCAAAATGGCAATTGTTTGCAACATTCTCTGCTGCTGTCTCCTTGTGTCACTGTATCAGTTATGGAATTATAGAGGTAAATGAGGTGAAACTTTTCCATTCACGTTAAGGTTTTTATCTCCATTCTTCTTATTTGCATAAGAAGTTTTAAGTAAAAAAAATCTTTAAACCACAATTAAAAATTCATATTAATATATTTTACTTTATATGATATTTAGGCTTAAATATCATATATTTAAATGTATAACTACCCAAAGCATATCAAAACATTTGTAAATGGGGAAGCAACTCTAGGAAGAATCTGTTACGGAGCATGCATCCTAGTATACACAGCTCAGGGCCTCCACGCATTGACCCAACAAGAGAACTTCACAGATGTTTAACTCCATAACTTTGGATTAAAGATGTCACCTTAGAAAACAAAAGGTATCCACTCAGACCTTAGCAAGAATTGTGTTTACATTAGTAATATTATCTTCAATTAAGGATTCTTGGTGAATGGGGATTTCTTTTGAGACAAAACAGCCCATCTCATACTCTAAGTGTTCAAAAGGGGAGGTGAAACATTCCATCATGCAAGAATGTTCATTAAGAATGGGGATGCAAGCCAGGCATGGTGGCGTACGCCTTTAATCCTAGCACTCAGGAGGCAGAGGCAGGCGGATCTTTGTGAGTTCAAGGCCAGCCTGGTCTACAGAGTGAGTTCCAAGACAGCTGGGGCTACAGGGAGACCCTGTCTCGAAAAGACCAAAAAAAAAAAAAAGGGAATGAAGAACTGACTGAAACGGTAAACTTCTGCTCAAAACAGTAAACTTCTGCATCAAAAATTTTAAAAGAGACTGAGAGAAAGATGAAAAACATGCTTAGCAGAATGCATGAGCTCTGATGGGGTGGGGGGCAAGGAAGGGGGTACGGGTCTAGATTTGATTGGAAATTTTGTATGAAGTGCACAAAGGTTCAATAAAAATTGGCTTTGGAAAAAAAATGAGAATGTTTTAAAGGGAGGCTCCTTAAGACTCAAGAAGTAAAAAACTTGGAAGCCTCAGGAAGTCCCTGAAACTGACCAATTGCACTAGGTCCCTTCCTCCCCAAACTTATGCAAGCAGAAAGGATTGCTGCTGAGAGACACTTTTAGATAAAGCCATCTGCCTGGAAAGGGCTCAGATCAACTGAGTTTCCTGGAAAAAAACACTCTTTGGGGGGGGGGGGTTGAGACAGGGTCTCCCTTTAGTCCCAGCTGTCCTGGAGCTCCCTCTGTAGACCAGGCCAGCCTTGAACTCACAGAGATCCAACCTGCCTCTGCCTCCCAAGTGCTGGGATTAAAGGTGTGCACATTATACCAGTTGAGCTGCCTGCAAATTGCAAAGGAAGCTCCAGGGTTCCAGCTTTACCTGAGCCTTCAGCCACGCTGGGAAAGCTCAGCCATCCTCCTGTCATTTCTGCTTGTGCAAGTAGCTCCTTACCCACACTCCTGTAGTGACCCACACTCCTGTAGTAACCCACACTCCTGTAGTAACCCCCACAAATATTCATTGCTTCACCAACTTTGGTAGTATCCTTACTTCAATCTGTCTTTGATTCCCAGTTGGGTGAGTAGATATTTGTTCATGTCTCCTCAAAAGCAATGTCACACAACACTTGGCAATTATCTTTCTTAAGCCACATCATTTTCATGAAAATCAGTTTCACTGAGCTAGAATGACAAACCATATAAATCTATATAGCAAACAGAGTGAGCTGCCACTGGCCATGATATCCAGGGAGCAAATTACAGAGTGAATTTAGGATCAGCACACATGGCCTGGGCCCTAGAAATTTTGATGTAAGGCCTAGATTAGTATCAGCCTATATGTTAAATGCAAAAAAAAAAAAACCCTTTCGTGCATTTCTTACATTTACAGAAATATAGCCGAAGTGTATTTTCTTCTTTCCCACCCTTTTTGAAGATTACTAATTGGGCATATGATTAGCTAATACATAAGCCACACCTACATGAAACCACAGTCTATTTCAAAATACCCTAATTAGTTAGAACACATTAACATACTTTTTGTCCCTTTTCTCCCTTCCCTGGCTGGTAGCAGTTACTAAAACATGTCATGTGCAGCCCTTCCCAAGTCTTCACTATAATCTGATGAGGATGGCATGTGCTAAGTCCCACTGCTATTCCTGGGTGGTTCCCGTGTCTGGGCTGTGGTAAACTTTAGTCATCTGCATTCTCTCACAGAATCAATTAGATCGTGGCGATGTTTGCACCCCCTTGAAACTTGCTTTTCTGTAGCACTGCTTTAGCAAAATCTTTACCCAAGACTCAAACCAATCTCTATTTTGCTAACATAAAAGCACATCTCTGGATACTGATGCCTTTTCAGAGCTCTGTTTTCTACCATCAATGTTGCTTGGCACTTCATGTATTTGTTCATTAAATAGGAACCAGTGCTTACTATATACCATGTCAGTATACTGAAGCACATTTGCAAATATCCAACTTCACATGTAGCTGTGTTGAGCTGTAACCACCATATTTGCTCCTGAATGACTCTGGTCTGTTTTCTCCATGTAGTTTCTCAGCATACACTAAACAGACAAGACCAACAGAATGGTATGTGAAACTCTTCAACCAGATCGTGGCACTGACAGCACCAGGAATGGGCCTAAAGTCTTTGATATTAGCTTGAGATTATCTCAGGTACCCTCTGACTTGAATGAAGCCTTGTCCTGGCCACTTCACCAACCCTCTACTTCTGTCCCAAAACCATGGTCCTTCTGCCACACAGGCCCATGCTTCTATTACAATGTTCTAAAATTTAATGATAACCATCATAAGGGGGTGACATAGAATTAAGAGATCATAAATATGAAACACAAATAAGGGTAACATTAGATCACATTATGGCAATAGCTCTAGAAAATACAATTTTATCCAACCACAAAATAATCTCAAAACTATCATGTCTAATCAAGCCTATCATGAAAACTGATGAGTGTGTGATCACTTAATTAAAACTGACAAGGGCACAATGATATAAATTGCTAAATGTACACACACATGTAACTACAGTGTATCATGTGCACAGGATATTCACCACTTCCAGGATAGCATCCCTTTGGGGGAAGGTAGGTGTATTAGACTTCTTGTCACTGTGACAAATATCTAACATAAACAACTGAAGAAGGGAAAGATTGGTTTTAGCTCACTCATGGTATGAGATGTTTTGGTCCATTGTCCTTGACTCCATTGATTCAGGGCTTATGGTGAGGCAGCAGGATCATGTAGCAGAGGGGAAGGAGTAAAAAACCAATTATAATCTTCAAATACATGTTCCCAGTGACGTATTTCTTCCAATTATGACCCACCTCCTAAAGCTTCCACCACCTCCAAAAATACTCAGGACCAAATAACTACTCAGCAACGTGTTTTCATGGGGACACTTCATATTCAAGCCCTAACAATGGGGAAAGAGGGGAAGAATGAAGCTTGAGTTGTCCCGATGTTTAATTTCTTTCTAAATTTTTCTTTATTTTTTAAAATATCATATGTGTATACAATGAAATACAATCATATATCCCCCATTTTTATCTCCAACTCTCCTTATATACCCCCCAACATGTCCCCCACCCAATTTCATGTCTTTTTATTTATAATGACCCACTAAATCCATTCAGATTGCCAGATGTTCATGGGCTATGGAGCTATGCAATGGAACATCAGAAAGCTACCAGTGGTCACATGCTCAAAAATAATAACTCTACCTCTCTTACCAACTATCCACTGTCAATAGCTCCTCAGGAAGAGGTCTAACCTAACAGCTGAGGTCTACTCCAGCTATGCCAGGATTCTGGCTCGCTTGGTGGTATATAGGTCTTGGGCAGGTAACCACAGCTACTGTGAGTTCATGAGTGTGATAGCCATGTGATGTCCCCAAAACAGCATTCCACAGCACTCCTTCTCCATTCTCCAGCTCTTACATTCTTTCCACCTCTTCTTCCAAAATGTTCCCTGAATCTTGGTGGTAAGGGAATTATAATAGATGTTCCACTTAGGGTTGAACACTCCATCTCTTTTTCTATATACTTTGAACAGTTATTTATCTCTCAATGGATTTCTGTCCACTGCAAAGATAAGCTTCTCTAACCAAGACTGAGAGCAGCCCAGATCTATAGGTATAAGCATAAATATTTGACATCATGACCACTTAGTGAAATAACAATAGCAGGTACTACCCTAGGGCCTATTACCTCCCAGCCTTGAGCTTCTGACCAGGCTTACAGCACCAGGCATTAAATTCCCTCCAGTGGAACAGGCCTCAAATCCAGTCAGAAAGAAGTTAAACAGTCATGCTAATATTGTACCAGTGGTCACATCCTGCCTGGCAGATCTGCGTTCGATCTCTAGTACCACATAAAACCAGGACTGGTGGTATACACTGGAACGTGGAGGCACCAGGATCAAGAGTTGGGGGCCATCCCTGAAGCCAGCCTAGACTACTTGAGACCCTTCTCAAAAACAATTTGTTTTGTCTGGGAATAAAGAAAATGATAACACTAGAATTAAAAATGTAACAAATCTTAAAGTTGTGTGTGGTGAAAACCCCTGAAATCCCAGCATTCAGGAGGCCAAGCCAGGAGGGTCACAATTTGAGGGCAGACTGGGCTACACAATGAGATCTTATCTTAAAAAGTCTAGTAGACCTTGGGATAGAGAGATGGATCAGTGAACAGGAGCACTGGCTGCTCTTGCAGAAGACTCGGGTTCAGTTCTTGATGCATGCCATCTGTCCGTAACCTCAGTTCCAGAGAATCTGGTACCTTTTCTGGCTTCAAAGGGCATTGCACACACAGGTGTACCTACCATACATGTAGCAAAGAACCTATACACATAAAATAAAAAAATAAGCAAATAAATAAAAATTTAAAAATCTAGTACATTTATAGACAATGGGAGGACTTTTGTATTGTATGATAAATGATTGAATGAAATAATCTATTTGTTAAGCATAAAATCTGGATGAATCTTAGAGAATGGCTATGAATTATTGATGCTTTTGCCCGATAACAACTCCTGTTGTATCTATGTTATTAAGTGTGATATTGCCAAACGCTCAGAATTCTATTCCTTAACCAAATCTAGAATAGCTCTTGGTGTCTTTATACTACTAGTTCACAAACTTTTTCTCTTTAGCAATTGGCAATGGAATTAAAAGTCATTTTCCCATAACTAGATGGTAAGACCTTATTGCTAAAGACACAACAAAACTTGGGTAAAGGTCATAGAGAAATAGATCTAGTATTACTAGCTTTCATAGTGCTGGAAGGTGCTATCCAGAGCATTGGAGGAGAAAAGTATGTTTCTTACCCAGAAAGCTATGTTTGTGACGCCTGACTAGTATCCCACATTTCCTGCTTATTCCACTCTTGTGGTTTTTCTTTAATTTTTCCTAGTCTCCACTTGAGCATTTTAGATGTTCTGTGTTGTCCTGCAGGTCTTATATTCTATTTTCTGCTTCATCCATTCTGCTTCTGAGGCTTTCTCCCACCCTTTCCTGTTGACTGGATGAATGTTCCATTTCCTTTTCCATTTCTTCCTGTGATTTCGTTAGTATTTCCATTTCCTCTTGGAGCTTGTCATTCACTCCTTGTAGCTCCTCGCTTTGCTGGTATCCTTCTTTTTTCATTTCAGCCTGCGATCTTTTCAGTGTTTCCACTTCCTTCCAGAGTTTATTTCTCTCCCTCTAATTCTTTTCAAACATTGTGTTTCTCTTCCTCTAGTTCTTTTCGGATTTTGTATTTCTATTCCTCTGGTTCATTTCAGAGTTTGTGTTTCTCTTCCTCTAGTTCTTTTTGGAGTTTGTCTCCTCTCCCTATAGTTCTTTCCAGTGTTTATCATTCTTTCCTTCTAAGTCTTTCTCGAGTTTTTCATTTTGTCCCCTTAGTTCTCTGATTTGTTTGTTATATTCTTTTATTTCTTTGAATATGTCTACAATTGTTCTTCTAAGGTCTGTATATTGGTTTCCTTCCAGGGAGATCTCATGGTAGGAATCTTCTGTCAGACTGGTAGAGTTCAGCAAATGGTACCAAAAAGCAAGCAGGAATTGCTATTTTAATATTAGACAAAATAGACTTCAGAGTAAAGTCAATCAGAGGGCCACTACATCCTTATCAGAGGAACAATTAACCAGGAAGAAAGCACAATCTTAAATGTTTATGCACAAAAAAAAAGTTTATCCACCAAACTCAGGTGCACCAAACTATATAAACACAATTCTGTGGGTCCTCAAGACACAGATTAATCCCAACACACTAATAGTGGGGGATTTCAATACCCCACTGAACCCCTTGGGTAGATCAACTGGACAAAAAATAAACAGACATCAGAACTGAACAATACAATACAACAAATGGACCTCACAGACATCTACCAAATATTTCACCCAAACACCAAAGAATATACTTTCTACTCAGCACCCTATGGAACATTCTCCAAAATCTAACACATACTGGGACACAAAAGAAACCTCAACAAATATAGAAGGATTGAATAATCTCATGCATTCTATCAGACCACAGTGCAATAAAGTTCAATATTAACACCAGAATAAGCCCAACTAGCTACAAGAACACATGGAGACTAAACAACGCAATCCTAAATAATGAATAGGTCAGGAAAGAAATAAAGAATGGGATAAAAGTGTTCATGGAACTAAGTGAAAAAGACAATACAAAACAACAAAACCTGTGGGATACTTTAAAAGCAGTCCTAAGAGGGAAATTTATAGCCCTAGGTGCCCACATTAAAAAAACAGAAAGGGAACAAATAAATGATCTAACACTACAGCTAAAAACACTTGAGAGACAACAACAAATGGATCTTAAACCCTATAGACAGGAAGAAATAACAAAACATCAGAGCAGAAATCAATGAAATAGAAACAAAGAAAACAATACAAAAAAATCAATGAATCCAAAAGCTGGTTCTTTGAAAGGATAAACAAGATAGACAGACCTCTAGCCCAGTTAACCAAAAGAAAGAAAGAGCAACTCCAAATTAATAGTATTCGTGATGAAAAGGGAAACATCACAACAGATAAAGAAAAGATCCAGATAATCATACAAGAATACTTCAAAAATCTATACTCTACTAAGTTTGAAAACCTAAGAGAAATGGTTGAATATCTGAAATCCTGGGAACTAACAAAGCTTAACCAAGAAGAGGTTGACAGTTTAAATAGAACCATAATATTTGAGGAAATTGAAGATGTTCTCAAAAAGCCTCCCAAGTAAAAAAAACACAGGCCCGGGCTGGAGAGATAGCCTAGCGGTTAAGAGCACCGACTGCTCTTGCAGATGACCCGGGTTCCATCCCCAGCACCCACATTGCAGCTGAGAACAGTCTATAACTCCAATTCCAGGAGAACTCCAGTTCCAGGGGAATCCGACACCCTCTTCTGACCTCCGCGGCATTGCACGACACGGGTGCACAAACTTGCATGCAGACAGTACATTCATACACATACAGAAATAAATAAAATAAAAAGAAAATTACATCAAAAGATGGAAAGATATCCCATGATCATGGATTGGAAAAATTATTATAGTAAAAATGTCCATTTTACCCAAACCGATATACGGATTCAATGCAATCCCAATAAAAATCCCCATGAGCTTCTTCACAGACTTAGAAAAGAAAATCCTCTAGCATAGACACATGTTTGGATATGTTAATCCATGAATTACAATTTTCCCCCCTGTTAAATATGACAGGGTCTTACTGTGGCTTATAACATCTCCTAACCTGTAGAGGATGTAAGCTTGTGGCATCAGCCATGGGTTATTTCTCCAAGGGGAGAGCCAATAGCCAATTAGATTTGGGATATACAGGCACATGGCTGCCTCTGCTGCACAGTATTTCCAGGCAGGTGAGGTGTAGCTGGTGCTGACGGTGGAGTCTTGCTTGACTCAGGGAGACCCATATTTGCTTTATTGGTTTAGTGGCCTTTGGTAACACTCTCTGGCATTCCAGAGGCCATCTGTACACTTGCAAATTGTAATTCATGGATTAACATATCCAAACATGTGTCTATGCTAAAGTAACCTACCATAACTATTAGTGCTGCTTAAATACCTATATATCTAATTGCTTGTTCTTCATTAGTAGGATCGAAAGGTTATTCCTGGACAAACTGTCAGCCCATGAAAGGAAACAGCCAGAATTGACCAGAGTCCAAGTCAACAGCTCCAGAGAGAGTGGACTGTTTTACCTCTCATCCACCTGTGCCCCTTTTCTAAGCCTAGGGAACAACCTGCGGAAGAGGGGGCATGGTAGAATGTAAGGGCTGCGATTGGGGTGAATGGTGAAACTACAGCAATGTAGTCTGGACACTCATTTGATCAACTTGATTGAACAAACAACCTGTCACCCCCCACTGGATGGTGGGGCTGTAGGTGTTTGGGCACAACAGCCTGCAGATAGGTTTTGCATGAAGGATGCTTGTACTCATGGATTATCACTTATAGCTAAAAATGAAAAAAAAAACTGAGAGAAAGATGCAGGACAGTTATGGCAGAATGCATGATCTGGGATGGGGGGGGAGGGAAAGGGAAATAAGCCTGAACTGAATTGGAAAAAATGTATGAAATGCACAAAGCATCAATAAAAACTAATTTAATTAGAAAAAAAAAAAAAAGAAAAGAAAATCCTTAAATTCATATGAAAAAACAAAAGACTGCCCAAATAGTTAAAGCAACCCTGAGTGAAAAATGCAATACAGGGGGGATTGCTTTACCAGACTTCAAGCACAGGGCAATAGTCATAAAGATAGCCTGGTACTGGCACAAAAACAGACCTATTGACCAATGGAATAAAACTGAAGATCCAAACTTGAGCTCATACAAATTCAGCCACCTCATATTTGACAAAAGGGAAAAAAAACCTCAATGGAGGAAGGATAGCATCTTCAACAAATGATGCTGGCAAAACTGGATCACCATTTGTAGAAGAACAAAATTAAACCCCTACCTCTCACCCTGTACAAGTGGATCAAAGATCTCAATGTGAAACCCAAAACACTGAAGGGGATAGAAGAAAAAGTTGACAACAACCTACAAGACATAGGCATAGGAAAAGACTTTATAAGTCAGACAAGAAATAAGGTCAACAATTGACAAATGGGACCTTCTGTACAGCAAAAGAAACAATGAAGGAAGTGAAAATAAAACCCACAGAGTAGGAGGAAATCTTCACCAGTGATACATCAGACAGAACATTAACATCCAGAATATATAAACTACTCAAAAAACAAAGAAAGAAATCAAATGACTCAATCAAAAGATAAACAGATGAACAGAGACTTCACCAATGAGGAATTAAAGATGATTGAGAAACATCTTAAAAAGTGTTCAACATCATTAATAATTAAGGAAATGCAAATTAAAACCACTCTAAGATAGCATCTCACTCCAATAAGACTGGTTAAGATCAAGAAAACCAAAGACACTAAATGCTGGAGAGGTTGTGGGGAAAGGAGAACACTGATCCACTACTGCTGGGAATGTAAACTGGTACAACCACTGTGGGAAGCAGTCTGGAGAACCCTTAAAAGACTCAAAATGAGCCTACCACCTGACCCAGCCATACCACTTCTGGGTATATATACACAAGACTCATCCTACTGCAAAGATACATGCACATCTATGTTTATTGCAGCTCTTTTCACAATAGCAAAGAGTTGGAACCAACCTAAATGTCCCTCAACTGACAACTGGATAACAAAAATGTGCTACATCTACACAATGGAGTTCTATGAAGCGGTAAAGAAAGATGATATCATGAGATTTGCAAGTAAATGGATGGAACTGGAAGCCATTATGCTAAAGGAAGTAACACAGTCCCAAAAAACAAAAGGGGAATGGTTTCCCTCATTTGTGTATGCTAGTAGCAAAACTCCCAACTGAAAGAAAATCTGAGCAATGTTATTGTTATATTTCTTTCTATCTGAAAGCAACTGTGATGTTATAATATGACTATCTTAATGAGTCCCATAATTAACTTACCACGTACTTTCAGGCATGGTAATTAATGTACATAGGTGGAAGGTATATATTCATATTTTAGAGTAATATAAAATTAAAAGAAAAAATCTGAACCCCTGAACATAATAAAAAAAAGAAGGGATGTGTAGATGAAACTGATCAATGAATACCAAGTTGGTTACATACAGCATGATGCTTTAGTGTACAATTTTACAGTAGGATCAATATAGATGTGATGTTGCATGCATTTCAAAAGCCTCAAAGAAAGAACTGTGTAATTTTGTTTAGAACTGTGGAATTTTTAACCACAAAGAAATTATACATGTTTAATGACCTAGACATGTTCAGCAGTTTTAAGTTTTAAACAATGTATACATGCATGAAACATCAAGTGACCATATTAATATGTACAACTTTATATTTGTATATGTCAGCCAAAATAAATTAAATTTAAAAAAGAAATTATATTGGTTTAAGGATTGTAACAAAAGAAGTTTTTTCTTTAGGATCTAGGACCTCTCCAACCATGCATATTTGACTGTTTACATTACCACATATGAGTTCTCTACCATTGAGCTAGCTTTAAGTCCAATTAAACAGCTGTTGGTTATCTCAAAGATAAAAGTACTTCTACTGGACCAGTGGAGATAGTTTGCTGGGCCATCCTTGTTGCATTTATTAGGCTTTGCAGCTGAGTAGGACCATTGATTGGCTTTCTCCCTTGGCAGCTTGCAGAGTGTCCTCTGACTCTATTAGAGCTAGTCTTCAGGGAGGAAGACTTAAGGCCAGTTTCAGCTCAATTGCTTCAAGTCCTGAGTCCAAAGTATGTTCCGTCTTCAGCAATAAGTTCTTACCTTCAAGTTCTGGGAAGCAATTAAAGGCTGCGGTAGCCACTATTTTAATTGCCTTCTGCCATAGCATTTTTGTCTCACAAAAACCTATAACTTTCAGATAGCCAGGAGCATAAAGAAACCTAAAACATGTTATTCCTCCCACCCTCTTATCTGCTTATGTATTAATTCTCAGTCACATTCCTTCACAAAAATCTCTGGGACTCTTCAGTAGCCTATAAATTATAGCCAAAACAGAAATCTCCCTATAGTCACATTTCATCTAATATTTCCCATTTCTTTATTGTGTTTTATCACTTTATCTCTGTTAGGCCAGAAGGCTCAGGACAAAAAAAGACAAGACGGAGAGGGTTAGAAGGTCCCCCGCCCTTCTTTTCCAGCCAGAAGCCTGCACTTGTGAAAAGCCCTCAAAAATAGCCAGATAGAGACTCCACCTAGTTCCAGATTACAAAGTGACCACTGGTCCTAAAGTCCACCCACGGGCCTCTAAAATGGCCTAATAAGGCAACGTTCCTATACCATACTAACATGCCACTATCTCCCCTCCCCTGCCCTATAAAAACCCCCAACCCTAACCTGAGTGTGTGACTCCCCTGGCCCCTTTACCCCCAGACTAGTGGACGCACCAGAGAGTTGCATCTCTCAATAAACCTGGCTTTTGTGCTTTTTGATTTGGTTTAATTTGGCCTGATCACATCACCAGCAGAACTTTACAATCTTTATAAAATATTAACCTTCTTTTCATTCTATATCTTCAAGTGACACGATTCTCTTCATGCTAAATCTAGAAAAATTAAACAGAAAAGGCATAATGAATATTCAAATAAACTCCATTCAAAAAAAAGTGATAGAAAAAATCTTAAGAATGTTAATAGTTCTGGGGTTGGAGAGATGGCTCAGTGGTTGGGAACCACCAACTGCTCTTGCAGAGGACTGGGGTTCGATTCCCAGCACCCACATGGTGGCTAGGAACCATCTTTAACTCCAGTTCCAGGGGAATCTGACGCCCTCTTCTGACCTCAGTGGCATTGCCCAATACAGGTGCACCAACCTACATGCAGATAGTAGTACATTCATACACATAAAAAAAAATGTTAATAATTCCAAGCAAGCATTAATAAGCTACGACTTTATATTGCTTTCTTTGTGTATTGATATAAGGAATATGGTGCCGCTCTCCTTGTCGCTCTCTGTTCCCGGCCGGCAGGAAAAAGGAGAGGACACGCTCTTGTTCTTCCAGACGCAGTTTATTCAGGCAACTCATACAACAACTCTCTCCCCCTTCCGGTGTCCCCTACTAATATACCCTTCTCTCAACCCTGCCTCCTGCTAGCGTGCGAGTGCCGTGGCAGTCTCTCATTGGTCTGTAAGCGGTATGCGCAATATACGGAAGTCAGCGGACATGCTAATGAGGGCTCAGGTTTGGCATTCTCTTATTGGCTAGGGAATGAGCTGGGCAGTTAGGCAACAATCAGGCGATAGTCATAAGACCTGGCCACGGTCCAAAGCGCCATTTTGGCCAATGCCCGCTCTCCACATCTCCCCCTTTCTTTTATAATATGGCAGAGAGAATGCCTGTCTTAGGTTGCCCCTGCAGAGGTATTCCTTACCCGTCATGGGGTTAAACAAACAGCATAGGTTTGTTCCCTGTCTTAGGTTGGTAATACATGCAGCGGGTCTTACCTGTCTTTGACTACTTCTCTAGCATGCCAAGCCAAACTTGAGGTGAACTGCCCAGTTCAATAGCGGCAAGAGCCTGCACGAAGAACGCTCTTTCTCTGCGCTGATTGTTCCGCATGTGCATCAGACACCACAGACACAATGACCCGCGCAGGATTATACTGCAACCCAAACCCGCTGTTCCAGCCCACTGCTGTAGGTGAGACACCACCTTCGACATCCAGGAGATAAAACCCTCAGACATGGACAAGTCTACTCGTGTAGAGTTGATGTGCACGATGGATGAGCGGAGTTCTTCCAATAGAGAGTCGAGTTCACCGGACCAGTTTCCTGTTAAATGATGTGAGAGACTGCGTGATAGATTAGCTGCATGGCTCAGATTCTGAAAAGGTACAGAGGTAATACAGAGCCCAGAATGTCTCCATTCACACCCCAACTGTGCTATCTGTATAAGCACGTCGAGCTGATCCTGCACCAAATCAACCCTTTAATTGAGTGACATAATGCCTGTTTTGAAATGATTATTAATATTCTGTTGATTGGTCATAGCCTCAGCAACACCAGCCGACAAATTGTTAAGTGCAGCCGCTGTCTGAACAGTTGACGTCAGGAAAAACTGCCGCAGCTGTAGCCGTGGCAGCTGATGCTGCGATTGCCACAAAATACCACCGCTAGAGGAAAGGTGGTAGCATTCCAGCATAAAGCATAGAAACAAGTCCTGTTACCACAGGTGACATTATTTCTTTCATAGCTTCCATTATATACAAGGAACACAAAGGGGGGCCATACGCATACAGGCACGGGTTTGAAAGTGCCAAGCTCCCCTGAGCCATGTGGCATTGGACCGGCTGGTCCCCGGAGGGGGTGCATCAAACCAGCCTCCTGTCTGGTTATGCATACGTACACAATCACTGTCCTGGGATATGTTAGTAATCAGTTGGAAGCACAGTAATCCATTTAGGGGCAGGTGTATGGTCTCTTTTACTTCTGCTAATGTGTCATCTAATGGAAAAAAAAAAAGGGACCTCCATGTTATCATTGGTTGCAAAAAAGCGGGGGAATACTTGCGCTGAATGGGTGACTGGGATAGGTTTAGGGAACACTGTCATCAGCCCCCAACGAAGCTCTTCCGTCATTGCCATGGGCCATGGCACCATCATCACGAGCATCCCACACTTCCACATCTTGAACCACTCGGGTGAGCCTTTCCGGGATCCAAAGAGGTTGTTGATGATCCTGAGGAAAAACACAGACAGCTCCTCTCGCCCATGTTAGGACCGGGTCCGGGCCATACCATTTTCCTGTAAGTATGTCTTTCCACATTACAAGCCCTTTTGAAGTGTTGTCTGTTTGTGTGTGCCTGTCCGCAGCTGACCGCCCGTGCTTATCTAAATTTAAAAAATTAATAGTAAAAAGAGCAATCGCAAGTCTTTCCTTTGGAGGAGAGCCAGAGGCTATTCCCCCCTTTTGTTTTTGAAGGCACTCCTTTAGTGTACGATGAGCACGCTCAATAATGCCTTGTCCTTGCGGATTGTACGGCAAACCGTGAGTGAGGCGAATGCCCATCATCAAACAGAAGGAGGTAAAGGAGCCTGAAGTGTAAGCCGGGCCATTGTCAGTCTTTAACTCTTTAGGCTGTCCCCAGGCTGCCCACGCCTGGAAACAATGTTCGCGGACATGACGGGCCTTTTCTCCAGAGTGTAGGGAGGCAAAAATGATTCCTGAGGCGGTATCAACAGAGACATGCACATATTTTAATGTGCCAAATTCAGGGATGTGAGTGACATCCATCTGCCATACATGTAATGGGAGGAGACCCCTGGGATTAATCCCAAGGGACTGTTGCGGCAGAAGTGGGGCACATTGATGACAATTTTTTACAATATCGCGAGCATCGGCTCGAGAGATGTGAAATCGGGAGGCAAGCATTTTAGAATTAACATGAAAGCGGGAGTGAAAGGTGCGTGCAAGTTCCTGAGGGGAGGAGAGAAAACACATCAGAGCTCTGGACGCCTTATCAACTGAATCATTACCTTCAGCTAGCGGGCCGGGCAGTCCGGTGTGAGCCCGAATATGCTGAACAAAGAATGGGTGGTCTCTCTGGAGAATGAGCATGTGTAAAGTACGCAGAAGAGACCCGACGGCTGACCTGAGATTGATCTTTCCTACTACCTCGAGCCTTTTTAGGATATTAACAACATATTGACTGTCAGAAATCAGGTTGAAAGGAGCATTAAAGGTCTGAAACACTGTTATGACTATCTTGAGCTCAATAACTTGAGGGGAGGCAGGAGAGAATGGTACCGTGACTGGAGGTGCTCCTGCCACCATATAAGCTCCTTGGCCTGTCTTAGATCCATCTGTGAATATGAGAAGGGCACTGTTTAGCGGGGCAGATGCAGTGATGCGGGGGAAAATTACAGGATGAGCAGAAGCGAGATGCAACAAAGGGTCCCTAGGATAGTGATTGTCAAGTGTGCCCGGGAAGGAACAACGCAGGATGGCCCAATCATCTAATGATGCAGATAGGATCTCAATTTGTTGTTTGGTGTAAGGAACAATGATCACCTGCGGAGAGACTCCAAAGTGCTGAATGCACTGCTGGACGCCCAGCAGGGCCAGAGTGGCCACAGCGGTCGGGTAATGTTCAAGTGTTTTTGCTGGAGAGATTTTTGGATGAACCCAGAGAAGCGGGCCGCCCTGCCATATCACCCCAGTGGGTTGACAGGGAGACTGTAATATGCAGAGTGTGATAGGCTGAGATGGATCACGGCGCCTAACTGCAGCGGTCTGAATCTCCCTCTCAACTAGTTGCAAAGCCTGTTTAGCTTCTGCAGTAAGGCGCCTAGGGGAGTGAAGGTCTGTCTCACCGGGCAGGATATCATACAAAGGTTGCAATTGACAATTTGGGATATGTAGGTAGGGTCGGACCCATTGAATGTCTCCTAATAACTTTTGAAAATCATTTAAAGTCGTCAAATGGTCAGTACGTATACACAACTTTTGTGGCCGAACTGCTTCTGGGGAGATCATTGTGCCCAAATAATGGACCATGTTTTCCTTTTGTACCTTTTCTGGGGCTATATGTAAATTTTTTCGGCTCAAAGAAGTAACTAAGTCGAGATATGCCTCATCTAGCATCGCTTCCTCCGGGGCAGCCAACAAGATATCATCCATATAATGGCAGAGCTTCAGTATTGGAAATTTCTTTCTGACTGGTTTCAGAGCTTTAGCAACAAAGAGCTGGCACATAGTGGGGCTGTTAGCCATCCCCTGCGGCAAGACAGTCCATTCATAATGCTGATCGGGCTCAGCATGATTTTGAGAGGGGACAGTGAAAGCAAATCTTACCGTGTCTTGAGAGTGAAGGGGAATGGAAAAGAAGCAATCTTTTATGTCTATAATTATAATGGGCCAGTGTCTTGGAATTGCTGAGGGCAGAGGAAGCCCCCGCTGCACGGGCCCCATAATTACCATTTGTTTATTGATTTCCCTTAAATCATGTAGTAATCTCCACTTGCCTGTTTTCTTTTTAATTACAAATATAGGGGTGTTCCACGGAGAGGTGGAGGAGCGAATGTGCCCTAGTGCAAGCTGCTCCTCAACCAGTTCTCACGCTGCTTTGATCTTTTCCGAGGGTAGCGGCCACTGAGAAACCCATACAGGTTCCTCGGTTTTCCATGTAATGGGCACCATATCCTCAGTGGCCCCTAGGGAAAACCCAAACCTTGCCTTCCGCTGCGTTTTGAGGCAATAACTGGAGACACTCGGCCCTGCAGCTGTTTTCCCAAACCCTTACCTGGCACATGTCCCATCCTTTGCATAATGTTGTATGATTGAGGGCTATACTGAACTTCATTGGTAAGCTGAAACCCCATCTGTTCAAGAAGATCACGACCCCACAGAGAAATCGGAACCTCCAAAACATATGGTTGAAACAATCCTGACTGTCCTTCATGGTTCCTCCAAGATAACTCTCTGGCACTGAGTTGTGGTGCTTTGGCATATCCCAGACCTTGTAATGTTTGAGCGGACTGTTGTAACGGCCAGCCTCTAGGCCAGTCCCTTGAACTTATTATGGATCTATCTGCACCAGTGTCCAAGAGACCTATTATAACCTTTCCTTCCACAGTCAATGAGACGACTGGCCTCTGATCCAAATTTAAGGCAAGATATATGCCTGGGTCTCCAGAGGAACCAAACGCCTTATTCTCCCTGTCTTTGTTTTTACACGGGAATTGAGAGTGCAGGCTGGGCAACAAAAGCAATTGTGCAATCTTATCTCCTGGAGAGATGGCCGTAATTCCTGTTGGTGAGGACACCATGATCTTAACTACCCCTGTGTAGTCAGAATCGACAACTCCAGGATGAACAATCAGGCCTTTTAAGGCTGCAGTACCGCGACCTAATATGATGCCCACAGTCTCTTTAGGTAAGGGGCCATGGAAATCTGTTTCCACCACTTGTACTCCTTGTCTTGGGGTTAATACGAGTCTGGTGGTGGAACTGAGGTCAAGTCCTGCGCTCCCTTTGGTAGCTCTCTTGGCCATGCCCAGTGCATGGGTGGTCTGAGGCTGGGCCACAATCCCTCCTCCATAGCCCCATATATTTGAGGGCCCTGAGGCTGCCGGGCCCTCCTCCAGTTTTTTTGCAAAGCCTGTGGGGCATTCGACTCAGAAGAGCGACCATTAGAAGGTGGGAGTGGCCTGCCATTGATATCTTTGACTGATCTGCATTCATTTGCCCAATGATTCCCCTTTTTGCATCTTGGGCACAATTTTGGCATGGGGGGTGCCTTCTGCCGAGCACCACCCACCTCTCTCCTTTGGGGACAATCTCTTTTCATATGACCGGGGTCCCCACATTGGAAGCACCCTCGCCGCCCCATTCCCATCTGCCCTTTTGCCATTTGCATGACTGCAGCTGCTAGGCCAGAATTGGTAAGAGGGCCGCCTAATTCCCGACAGACCTTCATCCACACTTCAAAGCCTTTATTTTTGTAAGGGTTTATTGCCTGCCTACATTCCTTTGTACATTGTTCAAATACCAATTGTTTAATAAGCGGCATGGCAGTGTCAGGGTCACCAAATACCTTTCCTGCTGCCTCCACCATTCTTGCCACAAAATCAGAAAATGGCTCCGTTGGTCCTTGTATTATTTTGGTCAAATTTCCGGTGACTTCCCCTCAGTTGGGCAATTTTTTCCATGCCCTGGTTCCCATATCATTAATCTGATTGTATACTTGGACAGGATAATTAATTTGTTGATTAGCGAAGCGTCCTTGCCCCATTAACATATCCACATCCCAGGCGGGCTGGTTGTTGGCCCGGTTTTGCGCGGCCTGATCATAGGCCAACTCTAGATATATAGCTTTCCAATCTAGGTATTGCCCCGGCGACAAACAGGCTCGGGCTAAATTTTGCCAATCGCCAGGGGTCATGCAATACCTGTGGAGATTTTCTACCTGTGAAATCACGTAAGCGGCAGTCACTCCATATGAGCGCACACTTTCCGCTATATTTTTTATGATTTTAAAATCGAGTGGCTCATGATAACGGTTATTGTCCTGTTGGTTTTGGAAGACTGGAAAACATAGGGCTGGATTTTGAGCGGCTACCTCCCTCCAGCACTCCGGATGAAACGAAGTGCCAGGTACCACAAAAGGCGGAGGGGGTCCCGGGGCCGTCGGCAGTAGCGGAGGTCCTGGGGCTGCCGGCTGTATGCTAACCTTCACTTGCTCCATGCTTTCTACCAAACTCTCCAACTCATCAGCCGACATATCCTGCTCTTCATCCTCAACCCCCTTGGGTGGTGCCTGTTCCCCTTTTTTTATTTCTGCTGCGCAGCTCCCTTCATCGCCCAAGCAATTTCCTACTAATTTCCAAATCGGAACTACACCTCTCTGCAGAATTCCTTGTTCCTCAGCAAACATTAGGTCCCCTCCCAACTTTCCCCAGCAATGTGGTGTGAGGTTTCTGGTCACAAGAAACCAGGGCACGATCTCATCTACTGCTCCTAAGAACTCATCTAAAATTTGGGTCTTTATGCCAATTCCTTTCACTTTCAGCAGTTCCTTTAAGGCATTGTGCAATGGCTGCATTGAATTTGAATTCCCCATGGTCTCTACTCCCGAGAGCCTTATAGTCCCACCTTACCTGGGAACTTACCGGCTAGCCCACCTGCCTGCGTCTGGTTCTGAACCATGCTCGCATCGATGGAGGTTCCCCATACAGGCCACCACTTGCCGCTCTCCTTGTCACTCTCTGTTCTCAGCCGGCAGGAAAAAGGAGAGGACACATGCTTGTTCTTCCAGACGCAGTTTATTCAGGCAACTCATACAACAACTCTCTCCCCATTCTGGTGTCCCCTACTAATATACCCTTCTCTCAACCCCGCCTCCTGCTAGCATGTGAGTGCCGTGGCAGTCTCTCATTGGTCTGTAAGCGGTATGCGCAATATACGGAAGTCAGCGGACATGCTAATGAGGGCTCAGGTTTGGCATTCTCTTATTGGCTGGGGAATGAGCTGCGCAGTCAGGCAACAATCAGGCGATAGTCATAAGACCTGGCCAGGGTCCAAAGCGCCATTTTGGCCAACGCCCACTCTCCACAATATGGATCAGAATCTTACTTCACCAGGATGACAATCCAGAATTCCCTTTAGTCATAGGTTCATCAGAGACCCCATCTACATTCCAAGGCAAACCTAAAACACCTAGTGAAGTATCTCAAAGCATTGGCTCCTCCATGTAGAAACTGAGTAAGAGTAAGCCATTAGTTTCTCCTAGGAAGTCATAGAAATATGCTTTATAGTGATGATTATTTTCTGAAAAAGTTGTTGGACATTACTATCCAAGGTGACTGCTCAGAACTAATGATCCTTTGTTATATATACAAGAGGAACACCATAATCTGTCATCATACTTTGAGAGCCTCAAAACAGTCCTATCTGGACTGACTTGTGCCTAAAGAATTAACCCTTTAATTGGATTTCATTTGAGCTTGTGGCTTTTCTTTTCTTTTTTCAATTTTTTTTTATTTTTTTATGTGTATTGAGTCTACTGTCTGCATGTAGGTTGGTGCACGCATGTCGTGCAATGCCTCGGAGGTCAGAAGAGGGCATCATATTCCCCTGGAACTGGAGTTAAAGACGGTTCTTAGCCACCATGTGGGTGCTGGGAATTGAACCTGGGTCCTCTGCAAGAGCAGTCGGTGCTCTTAACCGCTGAGCCATCTCTCCAGGCCCAAGTTTGTGGCTTTTCTATCTCTACCAAAAAGGTTATTTCAAAGTTCAAGTTCTATATGTATGAGATACTTATATGCATCCCAAGTACTGTCCTGTATTAAAGCACTCACATGCTGAGTACCTTTAATATCTGTTCATTAGCTCAGAAGCAATGAAATTAATGTTTGCTTGTTTAGCCTCAGGAGCTACAAGTACTCTCAGCTATAAAGGGATTAAGAAAGAAACTCCCACCTCCATACCCTGTTCTTACAAGAATGAAATCATCCTGTCAGCCTTAAACCAGGAGTAAAAGCCAATTAGTCACTCATTGTATGTCAATAGCAAGACAATGAGCAACCATTTATTGGGACACCCACAAGTCTTCCCTAAATATGGTACTCCCTCTTCAGGCACAGTGAAAATAAAATTAAAGAAAAGAAAAAGACCCAAGAACTAAAAATTATTCTCTCAAATGCTTTTTAGTCCAATAGATAAAGCAAGAATAATTCAAGAATAAATAATAATTCAAGATTTAAATGATGAGTACCACCTTATATGTGTTAACTAGTATTGCATAATAAATCATCACAGAGCTTAGTGCCTGAAAACAGCAATGATAAATGTACTATCTCTTTATTTCAATGGGAGGTTCTCTCTCATATTTCTGGGTTTCTTTTTTTATAAACATCTACTTTATTCATTGTTGTTTTGCTTTAGAAGATAGACAAAAAAATAATAAAATGATTAATGGAAGACCCCAAAAGGCTCAGGAAGAGGGTTTTGGAGTCTAAAAGACATCTCATTTTTCTCCTTTTATTTTTACCTTCTATAAGACCATATTTAGATATGTTTCCCAAAATATGTGTCAGATGCAGTCAGTGAATTTCTTCTTCACTTGTCTGTTTAGAGGAGAGTGACACATATCACCTCGTTTATCTGCTTAGTTCTACAGTTCTGTCACTGGCTTTCTTTATTGAAAATAATCAACGGACACCAACAATAAACAAGTGGAGAAGGAATATAAGAAGACCTCCCCACTCACAATAGCCTCAAAAATAATAAAATACCTTGGAACAAACCTAACCAAAGATACCAAAGACCTCTACAACAAAAATTTTAAACCCCTAAAGAAGGAGATTGAAAAATCAAATTCTTAATTTGTATGTAGAAAGACCCAAGTCACACTGGCAACTAGTCCACAGTTAAACTGCCTACTCTCCTTGCAGTAGAGAATAATCTATTGTGCTAAATAATTTCAAATACCATTTTCTTAATAGGTAATTAAAATGTGTAGCTAATGAGTGGGTTTCTTTATGACATGGTAGCTCAGACAGCAGCTGCACAGAATTAAGGTCAACAATTGACAAATGGGACCTCATTAAACTCAAAAGCTTCTGTACATCAAAAGAAACAATCAAGGAAGCGAAGAGAAATCCCACAGAGTGGGAGGAAACCTTTACCACAGAAACAGTTGACAAAGCATTGATTTCCAGAATATATAAACTACTCAAAAAACAAAGAAGAAAGAAAACAAATGACCTACTCAATAGATGGAGCAAAGAGCTGAACAGAGACTTCACAAGTGAGGAATTAGAGATGACTGAGAAACACCTTAAGAAGTGTTCAACATCACTAATCATTAAGGAAATTCAAATCAAAACCACTTTAAGATATCATCTTACTCCAATAAGACTGGCTAGGATCAAGAAAACAAATGATACCAAGTGCTGGAGAGGTTGTGGGGGAAGGGGAACACTCATCCACTGCTGGTGGGAATGTAAACTCATACAGCCACTATGGAAAGCAGTGTGGAGAACCCTTGGAAGACTTGGAATGAACTTGCCACCCAACCCAGCCATACCACTCCTAGGCATGTACCCTCAAGACTCACCCCACCACAGAGATACATGCACGGCCATGTTTATTTCAGCTCTCTTCACAATAGCAAGGAACTGGAACCCACCCAAATGCCCCTCAACTGATGAGTGGACAGAGAAAATGTGGTACATCTACACAATGGAGTTCTATGCAGCAGTAAAAAAAGATGACATCATGAGCTTTGCAGGAAAATGGCTGGAGCTAGAGGACATCATGCTGAGTGAAGTAACACAGACCCAGAAAAACGAAGAATGAATGGTATCCCTCATCTGTGGATGCTAGTGCCAATTACCTAATTGTAAGTATTTCTTGTGCACAGCCCCTTGAGCTTTTGTCCAAAGCAGTTGGGAGTGATGCATATTGGAAACAACAACAACAACAACAGAAAGGACTGCATCAAAGAACTGACTGAAACAGTGAACTTCTGCTCAAAACAGTCAACTTCCACGTGGAGAATATTGAGAAAGACTGAGAAAAAGATGAAAAGCATGTTTGGCAGAATGCATGAGCTCTGGTGGGGTGGGGAGATGAGGGGGACACATGTCTAGATTTGATAAAAATATATATATAAATAAATAAATTTAAAAAAAAGAAAAGGAGATACCATCATAGACATCTTTAGAAATGATAATTGGCCACAAATATAAAGCAAAGTTAATCTAGCTTTGATCCCAGTGAAATTCTTTTTACACCCCTAGACACCATTTGATTTGATAGTGCAGCTCTTTCCTACAACTGCTGCTCCAATTCTGTAAACAGAACTTGGTTCTCTATCAATCTTAATCTTCTTCCATCTAAAACCATGCAACCACCTCCAACTGGTAGTTTTTTTCTAGATCCACCATTCTTTTGCCCCATCCCTCATCCTGAGAGAAAAGTGTTGTGTTGTGTGACATAAATACATGCCTATTCATCCTAGATAGAGCACCTGTGACAGACCAAAGAAAGGATTCCACCCAAGTCAGCTCAGTTTACTGGGTGTAGTGGCTCAAAGGCAGCTCTATCACCAAAAAGCCCACCTCACGTGGGTGACCACTCACAGAAGTTATATCCTGGAGCTCCCACCCAACTTGGAATCAGCTCTGTTAGAGAGACTCCTCCTCCTCAGCAGCTGTTTATTGCCTATTGCCTTGACAAGGACCTTGTAAATCTTGTAACATTCTGAGATTCCTGAGTTTTGTAAGCTTCCTGAGCTTCCTGTGACTTGTAACTTTCACTAGCTTCTTGCATCTTACCAGCATCTCTTCTCAGTCCTGGAGCAAATGTTTCAATTCAAAAGAAATAGCTCTACAAGGTGAGGGAATTTGTTGTATTCTGAGCAAATTAAAAAACATTCTCAGTATTTTGGAACAGGAAGGTTAGGCTTCCTTTACATAGATAAGAGTGATGGCTCAGACCTCAAAAAATGACGAAGAAAGAAAGGGGAGATTCACTGGGGAGAGGCATGAGAGAATCTTCATGGTAGGAAACAGCCCCTCCCAAGAACAAAATAAGAGGAATGCAGTGTGGTCTGTGCCTTAGTACATGTCACAGCTCTGCTCTCATGACCTCGTAGCATGGAACGTCCAGTCAGAATGTGTGTTACCATATAAGGAAGACAAGCAAACTGAACTATAAAGGAAAAATAACAGGGTATATTAAAGGCTGGGTCTTTGTTCAAGACTCTGATGGAGCCGGGTTCTAGCACAGTAAATTTTCAGGAATAAATAAATGTATGCCTTGGGGTCTAGTCTCTCTGCACATAGCACCTGCAACAATTTGAGTTGGTAGAACTATTTCAAATCTAGAGTAGGATACAGCAGCATGATGTTTGTATATCCTAATCATCAGAATGTCTATTTTAAATTGATATGTCAAAATTATGTCTCAATAAATTTAATTTAGAAAAGAGGAGACAACAAAGCCTGGTTCTTAATCACTTTTTCATAGGAGATTCATTATCTCCTGGGCATATTCCTCTACTGCTCCCTCTGACAACTCTGAGGCAGCCAATTAGCCAGATGATTACAGGCAGGAGAGAATGAGATGTCTTCTTGATATTTCCAGCACCCTAGCCCAGTGGCTGGATGTAACTTAGTTAAAGCTCATTAACTGGAACTAAGGTATCCAAGAAATACTGTGAGAAAACAAAGAAAGCACACAACTTAATCCTAGATGTCCAAAGGCTGGCAATTAATTTACAATAATTATACCTAACATTCAAAAACAAAAATGTCATTTTAACATAAACATTTCAGTTCTCTCAGATGAAACTAATTATACTTCCAGGAATGGCTGAAAAATATGACAAAAAGACACTATAAATCTGACAATTATTTGAATAAATTTATATTTAACTAACCAAAGCATCATCTAAATACTTATTAAAAATATCCCTCATGGACTGGAGAAATGGTTCAGCATTTAAGAATACTAGTTTCTCTTACAAAGGATGCTCATTTGGTTCCAAACACCCACATGGTGGCTAACAACCATTCTTAATTCCAGTACTACAGAATGTGACTATTCTGTGAATATTGGATATATGTACCACACTAACATACATACATATATACACACATACATACATACACACACATACACACACACACACACACACACATGCACGCACTAAAAATAAATAAAAATCCTTTAAAAAATAAGCTTTCGGGACTGGAGAGATGGCTCAGTGGTTAGGAGCACCGACTGCTCTTGCAGAGGACCCGGGTTTGATTCCCAGCACCCACATGGCAGCTAAGAACCGCCTTTAAGCTGAGTGTGTGCACTCAGAAGGCAGAGGCAGGTGGATCTCTGTGAGTTCAAGGCCAGCCTGGTCTACAGAGTAAGTTCCAGGCCAGCTGGGGCTACAGGGAGACCCCGTCTAAAAAAAAAAAAAAAAAACAAAAAAAAAAAAAAAAAAGCTGCTTTCAAGACTGCCTGAGAGTGCCTGACTCCCACATCTCTGTGAGCTTCCCAAATTACACCATTCCTATCCATCTGAAGTCCCTCCCATAGCCCCAAGGTCAGACTTCTTTGTTAGCCAGTAGGGGCTGAGACCTTTAGAGACTGCCTGGAAGCCTCTTATTCCCACCTCATTTGGCCTGTGAGGGGTGACCTTCCCAAACCACTCCATGGTCATCCCCCTGCCTTGGGACCATCTGCAGTCTGTTTCAGGGCTTAGATTTCCTGGCTGACTAGTAGAGACCAGGACGTCCATCTCCCATCTTGTTTCCTTGGATCTTGGACTATCCATCTGAGGCTTTGGAAGTACTCCTAACTAGTGAGGGCCACTTGGTCCTCCTGGAGAGCCCCTGCATAGACATATTGGGGTAATCTGGTCCCTCCAATATAAAATCACAAGAGAGAACCTGAAACATAGACTAAGCAGCTTTTCATACCCAATCAAAAAGTAATAAATGTACATCAATAATACAAACGTAATCAGACTTCAACTCAACAAAAGAAGGCTTAAGATTCACACCAAAATCACAAGCAACAAAAGAAATCCACATGCCAAAAACTACAACAAAAAAATATGCAAAATCAAAATAATATATTCCTACCAAACACCAGCAGTCCTATAGAAGAGTTCTACAATTAGAACCCCCTAGAAATGATATAAAACATAGAAAGTTAAAAGAACAATCATAAACATAATCAAATAATTTAAAAAACTTAAAGAACACACAAATAGCGAAAATAAAACAGAGATAAACTTCTGACTGAACTCACAAAAAAGATAAAAATAATGAAGAAAACTCAAGCTGAAATGAAGATGGAAGTGAAAAACTCAAGAAGGCAATTTGAAACAACAGCCTTGCCAATAGAATGAATGAAATAGAAAACAGAATATTAAGATTGGATGATAAGATTGAAGAACTGGACTGCTCAAAAAAAGAACACGAAAAATTAAAGAAAACATGAATGAAATATGCAGGAAGTGTAGGACACCATGAAAAGACCAAATTTATGCATCATAGATATACAGTAAGAAAAATCTCAGGTAAATACTATTGACCAGATTCTCAACAAGATTACGGAAGAAAATTTACCAAAATTAAGGAAAAACATATCCACACAAACACAACACATTCATAGAACACCAAATAGACTGGACCAGAAAAGAAACTCACTATGGCACATCATAATAAAAACATTAAACATACAGAAAAAAGAGAGAATACTGAAAGCTGCAAAAGAAAAATGAAAGTCACATATAATGGAAAAATCTATCAGAATTTCAGCTGACTTTCAATGCAAACTGAAGGTCAGAAGAGACTGGACCAAAGTAGTCTGATTTCTTTTTTTTTTTAAATAAATAATTTTTAATTGATGTTTTGTGTATTTCATACATCATTTTCCAATTCAGTTCAGGCATATATCCCCTTCCCTTCCCCCCACCCTACCCCTACCCATCCCAGATCATGCATTCTGCCATAAGTTTTCTGCATCTTTCTCTGCTTTTTTGTTTTGTTTTGTTTTCATTTTTTT
>VZQC01003815.1:993303-1098421 GCA_009823505.1 Rhizomys pruinosus | reverse complement strand
AAAAAAACCTGAGAGAATCATATTAGTCTAACAGTGTATTGACAAATTACACATATAATATCTCTACATGAGTCCATGTGCCAAGATGAAGGCTATATAACAAGGAAGAATACCAGACAGGGGAAACCTTCCTTCAAGTCATTGGCCAGGATAGTCCAAGAGATTTCCCAAATTACACAGGCTATTGCCAGAGCCCTTGATTGCCTCTCAGAACCTAAAGGTGAGAGGCTGTTGCTGAAGATGGGACATACTTTGGAGACCAGATTTGGAGCAGTGAGGAACTGACCTGGAAGCCACTTCCCCTGAAGGCTAGCTCTCATAGCTTTGGAGAGCACTATACAATCCACTAAGGGAGAACATCAATCAGTGGTCCAACACCAGCTTTAAGACCAAATAAATATTCATGTAAATGACCAGCATAACTGGTGATATTGGTGCAGTAGTGGTGCTTTTATCTTGGTGGGAAATTAGTATCTAACTAATTGGACCTAAAGCTCACTCTGTGTGAGGAAATTCAGGTGTGGTATTGTAAACAACCCTTTTCCAACTGGAAAAAGGAGTTTCTTGGACTACTGAAAGGAAGGTTTCTCCTGTCTGGCACTGTTTCTTGTTATATAGCCTTCAGCTATGCAAATGGACTCATGTAGAGATATTGTATGTGTAATTTGTCATTAGGTTGTTAGACTAATATGATTCCCTCTGATTCCTTACACTAGCTAGGCATTATTTATCTCTCCTTTTTCTCTCCCCCTGTCTAATCATCCCTCCATGGCTTCACCCTTTAACATCTCAACTTGGTTTTTTATCCTCTTAAAAAGTTACTTCTTGCTGTGAATTTTTTTAAAAGAAATTATGCCCTAAGCATCTTGTGTATTTTTCAGTGCTCTATGAAGAAAAACTAGTGCAGAATGCTGTGCTTATTATCTCAGTCATTTTAAACTTCTAAATTCTGATTGCCTTGAGAGGCTTGAATTACAATTTTGTCTCTACTGTGTATGACTGAGGTGTCTGGCTCTCAGCTTTTTGCTTGAACTTCCTATGGTTGGAAGTATACTCAAGAGCATCAGCAATAGAAATACAGGTCCCAACCTTACTTTTTTAGGGTCTGACTTCTCCAGACTTGCCGCCTTGTGTGTTTATTGTTATTTTCAAACAACTCTGTCTCTTGATTTCAACATTTATGCTCTGGTTTGTTTTGTTTTGTTTTGGTTTTGGTTTTGCTTGTAATAAGCACCTTTCCTGAAACAGAAATGTCATTTTAGTATTTTTTTTCCTTCCAGTAAATCTATTAAAGTCTGAATTTTAAGCTTATATATTAAAGAGATTTTACAAATGGATTTATATGCATAACCACAACTAGGCTGGTAAATACAGATTCACAGCAACCTAGAAACCTTATATCCCAACAAAGTCATCAAACATCCCACATATAATTACAGTTTCTTATCTGTCACCATAGTCATATTGTACCCATTTGTTCACTGTATATAACTAGAATCACAGTTTTTTATGTTGGGAATTTTTTTTTCTTTTTGTCTTTTCGAAACAGGGTCTCCCTGTAGCCCCGCCTGTCCTGGAACTCACTCTGTAGACCAGGCTGACCTTGAACTCACAAAGATCCACCTGCCTCTGCCTCCCAAGTGCTAGGATTAAAGGCATGTGCCACCACGCCTAGCTAGTAGTCTGAATTCTAAATGACCATAGATGCCACCCAGAATACTTTACCCAGCAAAAATGTCTATTATAGCTGAAAGAGAAAGAAAAATAGTCTTCCACAACACGAATAGTATGAAAGAATTCATATGCACAGACCTACCCCTTCAAAGAGTACTCAAAGGAATACAAAGGACTGAAGAAAAGAATGACTATACCCAAGAGGCAACAGAAAGAAACTAGATGAAGGTATAATTGCAGAAACATAAAATTGGATCAGGAATGCTAACAGAAATCAAAATGACAATAACTGATACACATCTTTCAATGACTTTAAATATCGATGGCTTGAATGCATCAGTCAAAAGATGCAGGCTAGTTGAATGGATTAAGGAACAAAATCCATCCTTTTGTTGCCTACAAGAAACTCATCTCACTTTCAAAGATAGGCACTACCGGGCTGGAGAGATGGCCTAGCGGTTAAGAGCGCCGACTGCTCTTGCAGAGGACCCGGGTTCGAACCCCAGCACCCACATGGCGGCCGAGATCCGTCCGAAACTCCAATTCCAGGAGAACTCCAGTTCCAGGGGAATCCGAGACCCTCTTCTGACCTCTGCAGTGTTGCACGACACGGGTGCACAGACTTGCATGCAAACAGTACATTCATATACATACAGAAATAAATAAAAATTAATAATAAAAAAAAATAAAAAAAAAAGTTTATGGTTAACCATAAACTTTTAAAAACAAAGATAGGCACTACCTTAAGGTTAAAGGTTGGAAAAAATATTCCAAGCAAATGGCACCAAGAAACAAGCAGGAGTTTCAATTCTAATACCTGACAAAATATTCAAACAAAAACTAATCAAAAGAGATAAAAAAGATAACTTCATTCTGATCAAAGGAACAATTGACCAAGAAGATATTACAATTATGAATATATATGCACCAAAGTCTGGTGCAACCAATTTCATAAAAGCAGTACTATAGAACTTTAACCTAAGAGACATCTACCCAAGCACCAAAGAATAGTCTCTAGTCAGAAGCTCATGGAAGTTTCAACCACATTCTGGGGTGGGCACAAAACAAACCTCAACAAACACAAAAGCATTGAAAGAATTCCATGTATTCTGTAAAACTACAATCTAATAAAGCTTAAAATCAACACCAAAAGAAGCTCTACTGACTATATAAACTCATGGAGATTAAACAATACACTCCGAATGATGAATGGGTCAAAGGAGAAATTAAGAAAGAAATAAAAGTATTCCTGGACTTAAATGAAAAGGATAATACAATATAACAAAACCCCTGGGACACTTTAAAACTAGTCTTTAGAGGGAAGTTTATAACTCTAAGTGGCTACACTAAAAAATCAGAAAAAGCACAAATAAATGACTTAGCAACTGAAGAGGCAAGAACAAATGAAACCCAAACCCAGAAGATAAGGAAAAAAAACAAAATTCAGAGAAGAAATTAATGAAACAGAAGGAAATAATACAAAGAATCTATGAATCTAAGAACTGTTTCTTTGAAAAGATAAACAAGATAGACAGACCCATAGCCTAGTTGACCAAAAGAAAAAGCAAATCCAAATCAACAAAATCAAAGATGAAATGGGAAACAAGACAACAGAACATTATAACAGAATACTTTAAAAACCTATACTCTATTAAATTTGAAAACCTAAAAGAAATAGATGACTATCTAAATTCATGGTAACCACCAAAGCTAAATCAAGAAGAGATCAACAGTTTAAACAGACTCATAACAAATAAGGAAATTGATACAGTAACATAAAACCTCCCAACCAAAATAGCCAGGCTGAGAAGGATTCACAGCAGAATTCTACCAGACATCTAAAGAAGATCGACAACCAATAGTATTTAAATTATTCAAAAAATTGAATAAAAAATAACATAAAAGAACTCCTTCTATCAAACCAAGATCGCTCTACTACCAAACCACGTAAAGACAATCAAAAAAGAAAACTATAGACCCATATCCTTAATGAACATAGCAAAATTTCCTGACAAAATACTTGCAAATAGCATACAGATACACATCAAAAAGATCATCCACCATGATCAAGTCAGCTTTATTCCAGAGATGCAGGGATGGTTCAATATAAGTAAGTCAGTAAGAGTTATAAATCATATAAATATTCTAGAAGACAAAAATTACATGGTCATCTATATAGATGCATAAAGGAACTTGACAAAATTCGATACACATTTATGTTAAAAGTTCTAGAGGGAATTGGAGTGGAGGGAACATACTTCAACATAATAAAGCTATATACAACAAACCAACAGCCAACATTGTTGGAGAAAAATTGGAAGCATTCCCCTTAAAATTAGGAACTGGACAACATTGTACACTATCTCTACTCCTTTTCAATATAGTGTTTGAAACCTGCTAGAGCAATAAGACAAGAAAAGGATATTAAAAGAGAACTAATTGGAAAAAAAGAGGTCAAATTATCCCTATTTTCAGATGATATGATATTACAGCTAAGAGATCCCAGAAATGATTAACACTTTCAGCAAACTGGCAGGTTACAAAATTAATCTACAAAAAAAATCAGTAGCCTTTCTATATATCTAATAAGCAATTGAAGAAAGAGTACATGGAAACCCTCCCATTCATAATAGCCTCAAAAAATGTCAGAATAAACCTGACATTAAAGGTCTCTACAATGAAAATTTTAAACCTTTTTTTATTTTTTTTATTTTTAAGGGATTCTACAATATAACAACACAGTTGTTTTCAGATAACATTGATGTTACTCATTTTGCTGTACAATTAGGTAATTGGTGCATTTTGCAAGTATCTATGTCCAAATTTTGAACAACCCAAGGTTCCCATAGTCCAGTTGGAGAAGCTTGTATGCACAGGCATGTTGATCAATTAGGAGTCCAGACTATATTGCTGTAGTCTCATGATTCACCCCTATCTCTCCACAGCCCTTACAATCTACCACGCCTCCTCTTCCGCAGTTTGTTCCCTGGGCTTTGGGAAAGGGGCACAAGTGGGTGAGAAGAAAACAGTCTAATTTCTTTGGAGTTGTCATTTTGGACTCCAGTCTGTTCAGGTTGTTTCCCTTCATGGATTGACAGCTTTCCCAGTGATACCCTTTTTAGTCATACTAACAAAGCACAAGCTATTGGATGTACAGGCATTTAAGCAGTACCAATTATTATGTCAAGCTAAGCTGTGAGCATAGACACAGATGCTTGGATGGTATGCTAATCCGCAAACTGTGGTTTCTCTATAAAGGGTGACAAGTTCTTATTGTGGCTTATAACATCTCCTAACCACTAGAGGACATAAGCTTGTGGCATCCGCTGTGAGTTATTCCTCCAAGGAGAGAGCTAATAGCCAAATAGATTTGGGATATATATAGACACTTGGCTGCCACTGTTGCACAGTATCTCCAGGCTGTTGAGGTGTAGCTGATATTGACGGAGGAGTCTTGCTTGTCTCAGGGAGACCAATATTTTGCTGTATTGCTTTAGTGGCCTTTGGTAATGCTCTCTAGCATTTCAGAGGCCAGTTGTACGCTAGCAAGTGACGTCTCATAACATTTTTCATGCTCACACCAGGTCTTCGACAACAGGGACTTACTGCCTTTCTCCTTGCATATATCCCACTTATAGGCAAAAGGCCTTTATAATTTGGGGGGGGCGGGTTTGAATCCCCTAGCCAACATCTCCTAGGCAGAATAATTCATTGCTGATGTCAGAGCTTTCCTGTAGTAATATATTTTGCTTAATTACACAACTTATAAACACTTTACTATTGAATTTGGCTCTAGATAGAGAAATATCCTTTCACAGTTCCTATGCCTATCAATCAGTTAATACGTTATGCCTGTTTTATAGGAAATTACCACTGTAACAATTGGCTCTAGTTTACAGTTAGGGAGTGGTTTCATTACCATCATGTTTTTCTTTTTCCTAAAAAAGGGGAGAGGTAGGAAGGTTTCTCAGCATCTGGAAGGTAAACTGCATTAGGGTCCATTATAAACAGTCAACCCCAATATTATTCAGAGAGATGCTCAGTGTCCGTGACTCAGGCAGTCTGAGGTTCCTCATTCCTTAATGTTCAGATGGGTCAACCTCTCTGCTGGCATTCCCCAGTTCATCCTGCACAGCCATAAGTTGTATGTTTTCAGGCATTTAGATTGGTGATTTTTACCTGTGGGAACATAAAATTCTCCTCCCATTGTTAGTTTCAAGATCTCAAAAGAAAATTTATCAATAGGATTGGAACACAGAGTTTTCCATTTGTATCCCAGAAAGGACACTACCCCACCTCCCACCTCCCTCTTTTTGTTTTTGTTTTTTTGTTTTTGTTTTTTTAGGTTTTTATGTTTTGACCTATAGATGCCTAAGTTGTATTACACATACCCATAAACAGGAGCCAAGGCATAAGCTTTCATTAAATTTACCTAAACTGTTTCTCATTGACTGTATGCTACTTATTTGGGAAGTAAATTTAAGCTTAGTTCCTTTAAATTGTCCTACGAGTAAAAGAAAGTGTTACAATGTGATGTATAATTCAGAAAAATATAGAGACCATTTGTGTACCTTAACCAATACAAATTATAAATACCAATCCTTGGCATCTACCCAAAGGACTCATCCTTCTGCAGAGATACTTGTACCTCCATGTTTGTTGCTGTTGTTTTCACAATAGCTAAGAGATGGAAGCAACTTAAGCATCCCTCAAATGATGAGTGGATAATGAAAATGTGGCACACTTACAAAATGGAGTTCTACTCAGCATTAAAGATGAAATTTGCAGGTAAATGGATGGAACTAGAAACATTTATACTTAGTGAAGTAACACAGACTTGGAAAAACAAATGACATATTAGAAGGGAAAGAGACAGGAAAGAGATAAATAATACTTGGCTGATGTGAAAAACCAGAGAGAAATGTATCAATTTGGAAGACTACTGAAAATGTACACATACAATATCTCTACATATGTCCATGTATATAGCTGAAGGCTATATAACAAGAAACAGTACCAGACAGGAGACCTTCCTTCAAGTTATTGGCCAGGGTAGTCCAAGTGACTCCCAAAATTACACAGGCTATTGCTATAGCCCTTGGCTGCCTCCCCAGAACTTGATGCTAAGACCCTATTGCTGAAGACAGGACATACTTCAGTCAAGATGGAGCTGGGACTGACCTGGAAGTCACTTCCCCTGAAGGCTAGCTCTCATAGCTTTGGAGAGCACTATGCAAGCTGCTAAGGGAGAACATCAATCAGTGGTCCAACCACAGCTTCAAAGCCTAAGAAGCACAACAATGACCAGCACAGCAAGCTACCTTGTGGCAGTACTGGCACTTCTATCTTTGGGGTAATCAACAACTACCTAATTGAGCTTAAAGCCTGCTCAGTGGGAGAGAACTGGTTATGGATTTTAGAGAAAACCCTAAGGCTGTCACATCCCTAGACAAATATGTCTTACTATATGCTAAATATGGACCCTTATCTTTACAGACAGGTACATCAGTCAGTCGCAACTCATAAAAAAAAGTTTCTTTTGCAATAGATGGAGACTATTACAGAGTTCCATGACTGGTCATACACAGAGATAAGTGTCTATGAAATGCCCAACCCTAAGTGACACATCTACAATGGAACCTCTACATCTAAAGCTCATGGAACAAGGGGTAGAGAAAATACTAATGCATCTCTCAACTCTCATCAATGAAGCTCCCTCATGCAACAGAGAGCAACGAACACAAATGGCCACAAATGGCTAAAGTGTAGAGAACAAAAGAGTCTGCAGAGTGTGGGCCTTTGGACTGGACTCCAATATTAAACAATGCCCACCCAGGGCTCAAGGACCATTGCGGACCAGGGAGCAGAAAGATTGTAAGAGCAAGGAGAGGAGGTACCTGATCATATGGAAAGAGAGTCTTACAGGCTCCTGGGACCTTGCTCATATGAACCAATAGCAATATAGTATCAGCATGCACAAGACCCATGTAAGCTCAAACCAGACAAAACCCCAGCATAGAACTGGGTAAATGGGCAGCATCCCCCAATCTTAGCTGAAGAACTACTGGCACCTGATTACCGCTGGGCGAGGGAGAGTGATCTCCTTAAAGCAAGGGACTCTAGATAGGCTGACTAGACCTCAGTGGATGAACTTGCATTGAGAGACATCTGAGTACATAAACTTGACTCAATAGATCTTTATATAAATAACAGAATGCATGAAATCGGGGGGGGGGGCATGCTATAGGATGGTACAGACGGGGAGGATATAAAGATGATTAAGATGTTTTGTGGGTGCTGGGAATCGAACTTTGTTTTGTTTTGTTTTTTTGCGGTTCTAAGATGTTTTGTATGAGAAAGACACCAAAATCCAATAAAATATACTAATAAATTAATTAATTCAATTAAATAAATATGACTATCCCTTGCATTTATGGGTTCCATTATTCATTGTAGAGAGAAATTTACATGGAAAGCATGAACTTTGTCTAAACACTTTTTGTCCCACCAGCTGAGGCCACATACATCTCTACATGATTTCTGGGTCTTCCTCGGTTTGTAGTTACTTCTTCAGAAGGTATCCTTCACAATACTATGTGGGTAAATTCTATTAATAAAAGGAGCTTTATAATTTAAGGTTCCCAAATCATCCCCTACCTACTATTAGAGCTCTGATTCCAGGCTAAAGAGATGCCTCAGTAGTTAAGAGCACTGGCTGTTCTTGCAGAAGACCCGAGTTCAATTCTCAGCACACACATGACGGCTAACAACTATCCATAAATCCCAGTTCCAGGGGACCTGATACCCTCTTTTGACCTCCACAGGCATTGCACAGCTTGGGTACAACATTCAGGCAATACACTTATATACAGTGCTAGGATTAAAGGTGTATGCCACCATACCCAGCCACCTAGAGTTATTAATCAATGTCTCACAAGGACACTGACAAAGTAGTTGGACACCTGGATAAAAGAGGCCTTTGAGCACCAATTTGAGGGGCTAAACACATGAATGTTCTGAGTAGAATCAAGTTTTACATGACAGATGAGAACAATTAGCATATTCAAACTGTAGTATACTACAAGATGAAATTTACAATAAGAAATTCTTAAATTCTCAGTTTCTATCACTGCAACAATTACAATTAGTTAAAAGCATTCCTGTTGATGATCTTAGATTTCTATTATATGAAAATAGAGGCTCATTTTTACATAAAAGACATCCCATCTTAGCATTTCCTGCTTTAGAGTCGTCTAAATTCAGATTCTTACCTTTGGGAATTTGGTAATGGCTGTTGTATGTCTATTTAGTTCTTTCTTTTTAAATGTAGGAGATTACTTTATTTCCTTTCCAATGTTGGTTTGTTTTGTTGTATAATGATTTGCTATTAATATTTAAACATATACTTAAGGAGCTATCTGTAATGAGTAAAATTTCTGACAAAACAAACTATCCTTCAGCTATTTATTGCACAAAGAAACTGTACCAATTATATAAATTATCTAAATTATGTAAAGAAGCACATTTGCCATGTAGTAAATGGCAACATCTCCCCCTTATTTTAAATAATATCAGTAAAACATACCCTCCCTTTATACTCCTAAAGCTGTCAAAGATCCTAAAAGTATTATTTGTGATTAATATCTATTGATATTTTCTACAATTAGAGATTAAACGAAACATTTTAAAGATATTACAGTATTTGTCTATTTAAAATAGTGCAATGTATATTAGCAGAAAAACACAGTTCATGAAAAATACTTTTCTGTTTAGAATAAAAAGGGTTTTGTTGTTGTTGTTGTTGTTGTTGTTGTTGTTTGGTCTTTTCGAGATAGGGTTTTTCTGTAGCCCCAACTGGCCTGGAACTCAATCTGTAGACCAGGCTGGCCTTGAATGCACAAAGATCCACCTGCCTCTGCCTCCCAAGTGCTAGAATCAAAGGCGTGCACCATCATGCCTGGCAAAAACAAAAAGTTTTAATGAAAGAGTACCATTGCTGTGCAGTTTGTAAAACCCTTCACTGTCTGGCGTGATAGAAGAGCAGCCGAATTCTAATATCTGCTCTCCATGTAAAATCTGTTTAGTTATGTCATTTTCATTGAAATCTATGAAGTGAAAGCAGCATCACTCAGATGTGTTTAGAAAAATAAATCATATTTTAATAGTCTTTGCAGATGAGTATTGTTTGGTACTAAAATAAAACTGGACAAGTGGTAGTTTCCTACAGGTTACCTGCAGTGTGGTATCTGCAGTGTGGTATATGAACTTTTGTGATCTATTACATTAAAATTACATTACATTAAAATTGAGTTGTAAAATTTTTTTCCAACTGTTGACGATATGCAATATCAGAGGACCATCAAGAAAGCATTAAAGCATGACACTATCAAACTTATAGTATCATATACAAGCTTTAAATAGTCTGGCAATTATTATCTTGAAGTACCAAGCTTAGTTCATCCATGATTTTTTTAAATGTCTACCAAAAGCCCAAGTCAGAAAAACCATTGTAAAGTGCTGGGTAACATAGTAAGTGATGGGAGAATAACTTCTATCTCCAACAAGGTTCTTGTCCTATCCTCCTCTAAGCAGAAGTAGGCAGATAGCAAAGAGAACAAACAGGAGTTGCTTTATTTGTGGATTCAAGATAAGCAACCTTTTATCATAAGTAGTTTTATCTCCTTTAGAGATAAAACAGTTTTTAAATGAAAGCAGTTTGAATTCTCAGTAGCAGCAGGATGCTAGGCTAGAGCACTTACTAAAAAGTGTCAGAGCCTACAAGCTGGGGGGTGGGGGTGGCAGTGTGCTTTAAGGTTGTCAGCCGAGAACGGTATCTTTCTTTTTCTATTCTTTTACTTAAAAAAATTTAATATCATTGCTTTTTAAAAAAATAACATGATGTGGATTAGCATACCATCCAAACATCTGTATTTATACCAACGTAACCTACCATAATAATTAGTACTGTTTAAATGCCTGTATATCTAACTGCTTGTGCTTCATCAGTAGGAGTAAAAGGTTATCCCGGGATAAACTGCCAACGCATGAAAGGAAACAGCCTGAACCGATCAGAGTCCAAAACGACATCTCCAAAGAAGTAGACTGTTTGGCTTCTCACCCACTTGTATCCCTTTTCTAAAGCCTAGGGAACAATCTGTGGAAAAGGGGGCGTGGTAGAATGTAAGGGCTGCGATTGGGGTGAACTACAAAACTACAGAAACATAGACTGGACTCTTATTTGATCAACATGATAGTACATATAAGCTCCCCCAGCTGGACAATGGGGGCCTCGGGTTGTATAAGTTTGGGCATAGCTACTTGCAAATTGGTTTTACAAGAAAGATGCCTGTATTCATTACTTATGACCTATTATTAAAAAATAAAAAATAAAATTAAAAAATAAATAAATAATTTTAAAAAATAACATGATGAATTATATTGAAAACCCTTGTATAGTTTGGAGACTTTGAAAAAGGAGTAAATAGCAAACTTACATTGCAGCAAAAGTGATAAAATCATTCCCAAAGCTTGGTAGTACAGTTCTGTCAGTAAATAATATACAAAAATTATAGTCGACATATAGAATTGAGAACTTATTCTCTAAAATACAAGTACATATGTTTAGTTTGAGAATTATATCAGTTTAGTTATTATAGTACTTTCTCTTTTTTAAACTTCTCAGACAGTGATTTTTACCTTTAGGGTGTTTTACATTTTCTGTAGGGCACAGGTGAAGGTACACTGGGACTCTGGGAGAGTAATAGAAAGATAGTGGTAAATCTCTTGGCTCCTGTGAATAAGAAAGGTCCAACATTAAGCCCTGGAGCCCTAGGACTATGTGTAGAGTCAAGACCCTAGGTGGCCCTCAAGGTAGGTGGGACATCCATTGTAGAGAATCAGTCCTTTCAAGACTGGAGTCTGAAAATGACAGAAATCTCCCCTGTCCCCAGCATAAGTTCAACAAGAGGCAAAGCCACTGCCATCCACAGCCTGCAACCTTGGGGGAGGGAGTTGTAGGGAATTCGGCCTCTCAGAGAGTGCTGAAACTGCTGCTCAACATCAGGAAGTCCTCCATCCTCCAATCTGCTCCACCATAAGCCCACCACCAGAGGAATGTGGAACCATGGCTCAGGACCACAACTCCAGATCACACATGGAGACCACAGCTTCAAGTTCACAAGAGGGGACCAAAGCTGTAGTTCACAGGAGGGGATCACAACTCTGGCTCATGGGAGGGGACCACAACTCTGGTTCATGCGAGGGGACCACAACTCTGGTTCATGGGAGGGGACACAGCTCTAACTCACAGGACAAGACCATAGCTCCCGCTCACAGGAGGAGACCACAGTTCCCTGTCACAAGAGGAGACTGTAGCTACAGCTCACAGAAGGGGACCACAACTCACAAGTTGATATAAAAGTGGGCATGGTGGGGGCCGCTGAAGAGATGGTTCAGCAGTTAAGAGCACTTGCTGCTTTTCCAGAGGACCCAGGTTTGGCACCCAGCAACCATGTCAGGCACCTCACAACTGGTTTTAACTCTAGCTCCAAGGGATCTGATACCGGTCTTCTGGCCTCCACAGTCACCTCAACTCACATGCACAGTCACAGACACACACACACACACACACACACACACACACACACACACACCACTAAAAATAAAATAATTTTTAAAATAATGGTTGTGAGGAGCTGGAGAAATGGTTCAGTAGTTAAGAGGATGTTCTTGAAGAGGACCAGGATTTGATTCCCAGCACCCACATGCTGGCTAACAACTATCTGTAACACCAGTTTTGGGGGTCCCAACACCCTCTTAAGACCTCCTCGGGCATTGTGCAACATAGGTGCACCTACCTACATGCAGGCATTATACTCATACACATAAAATAAAAAATAATAAAATAAAATTTAAAAAATAATCGCCGTGGTGGTTCACACTTTGATCCCAACATTTGGAAAGTTATGGCAGGAAACTGATGAGTTTGAGGCCAGGTTGGACTAAATATGGCTTCCAGTTAGGCTTAGAGTACATGGTCAGAACTTGCCTCAAAAAAGAAAGCCAATATAGAAAATTTTACTTCGCCAAGCATGGTGGTACACACTTTTAATCCCAGAACTTGGAAGGCAGAGGCAGGGGAATATCTGTGAGTCCAAGACCAGCTTGGTCTACATAGTGAGTTCTAGGACAGCTGGGGCTACAGGGAGACGCAGTCTCAAAAAGACCAAAAGGAAGGAAGGAAGGAAGGAAGGAAGGAAGGAAGGAAGGAAGGAAGGAAGGAAGGAAGGAAGGAAGGAAGGAAGGAAGGGAAAAGAAATTTTACTTCCAGGTAGACTCTATAAGAGGCAATAGTTCCTCATTACTATTTCAACAGCTAGGAACAAATAGCTGTATCACAAAAACCTTAGTGTTAAAGATACTGATGAGCTCAAACTCATGAGCCTCCTGCTATAGTGGTGAATGCTGTTAACCCTAGTGCCCCAGAGACTAAGGCAGGAAGATCAAAAGTTCAAAGTCAGCCTGGGTCACATAGAAAGATGCTATCACAGACAGAAAGTAAAGTTTAGAACCTAAAGAAGTTTGACTTACAGAGCCAGATTTTCCCTGCATAGACATATACAAGTGCTGGCATGTCCCTGCATAGATATATACAAGTGCTGGCATGTCCCTAGAAGTTGGAGCAGAGGCCTGGGACAGAATGACTCTCAGGCAGCTTCATGGGGCTTGGGAGACAAGAAGAGGAAAAAGTAAGGAGTATGATAAAGCTCAATTTCAAGATAATTTTTAAAAATCAGGAGATGGGTCTGTCATATTCTGCAACCTAGCCATGATAAGATTAGCTCTGGATTGGATAAGAATCTCTTGCCCAATTACCTAAAAAGAAGAAATGAGGAATCCCAGTTTGTGATCAGATTTAAAAGCTATGTAAATGACAATAGAAGAAGACCCAGAGATGATCTAGGTATTAGAGTTAGAAGACAGAGACTTTAAAACAGATAATATAAGCCTGCCTAGAATAGAGGAAAAGATGGAAAAATATTGAAAAGGCAGGTCACTGGAAGTCATTAAAAATCAAGTGGAGAGCTGAGATGATAGCTTGTTTGATAAATTGCTTGCCTTGTAAGCATGAGAGCTTGAGTATGTTCCCCCAGAATTCATGCACAAAAGAGCCCAGTGTGGTAGCACATGCTACTTGCTATTAACCCCAACTCTGGATAAGTAGAGACAGGTGGATCCCCAGTAATCTCTGGAGACAAGCCTAGACTAAACTCAACAAGTTCCAGGCCAATGAAAGTCAGCCTCCTCTCTCTCTCTCTCTCTCTCTCTCTCTCTCTCTCTCTCTCTCTCTCTCTCATTGAACAGTACCTGAAAAACAACAACCTACACACACATGCACACTCACATGTGAATTGCACATGTACACATTCACAAAAAAATAGAAAAAATCAAATGCACAATTTGTCATTGAAATTTTCAGTATCCTATAGTAAGTATTTATTGGATAAACCAGCAAGTTGGATACAGCAATGGATATTATTAAATTGATTGGTCATTATAAAATATTCAAAATGGAGTAAAGAACTAAAACAGAAAGGAAAAGCATAACTGAGCGTAGGGAACACTTTGAGCATACCCAAAGTACATGAACATTGCTCATTATAAAATATTCAAAACGGAGTAAAGAACTAAAACAGAAAGGAAAAGCATAACTGAGCGTAGGGAACACTTTGAGCATACCCAAAGTACATGAACATAATACATATGATGTGCATCACATACAAACTAAAGATAAAGAAGAAGGCTGAAACCACCTTTCAAAAGACGACGACTGGGCTGGAGAGAAGGGTCAATAGGGAAGAGTACCTGAGTTCAAATCTCTAGCACCCAGCATGAGTGTGCGGGTCTATAACACCAGTATTGTGGTGGGGAGTGCTGTGGGTAGATGCTAGGGGTTTCCAGATAAACCAGCCTAGCAGAAACAGGAAGCTTCGTGGTCAGTGAGAGATTATGACTCAAAATATAAGGTAGACAACAATAGAAGATATCTAAGGTATGCAAGCATGCCTGTACACACCCATGCAAATATGCCACTCACAAAAAATATTTTTTTTTAATTTTATTTTTGTATGTGTATGAATGTACTGTCTGCATGCAGGTTTGGGCACCCATGTCGTGCAATGCGGCGGAGGTCAGAAGACGGTCTCAGATTCCCCTGGAACTGGAGTTCTCCTGGAATTGGAGTTACAGACGGTTCTTAGCCACCATGTGGGTGCTGGGGATCGAACCCAGGTCCTCTGCAAGAGCAGTCAGTGCTCTTAACCGCTAGGCTATCTCTCCAGCCCACAAAAACTATTTTTAAGATGAAGGTGTATTTATTACATCTGATAACACACATCAGTGCACAGATTAAGAAACTCAACTAAACCCAAACCAGAATAAATACAAAGAAAATCATGACAAGTTATATGTTGGTCAAACTAATAAATGAGTATAAAAATAAAATCTTATCAAGAACATAAAAAGATGCATTAATTTCTCAGTAGACCAGTGATAGAATTAAGAGCCAAGAGCCAATGAAATGACAATTCACAAAAGGAGGGAGTTTGACAAGTTAAAATTATGTAGTCAATGAAAGTATTCTTTAACAATAAAGAAGTATTTCTCGACCATTAAACTTGAAATAATATTCTTCATTCATGTATGCACTATACAAAATGTCCAAAGAGAATTTTTTCTTTAGGTTAAATCAAGTGAGCCCAGATGACAGGACTTCACATATAATGAAGATAAATACATGGTAAATATAAAAAATGTTGACTATTCCAAGCATGGTGGTGCACGCCTTTAATCCCAGCACTCAGGAGGCAGAGGCAGGTGGATCTCTATGAGTTCAAGGCCAGCCTGGTCTACATAGCAAGTTCCAGGCCAGCTGGAACTAAAGGGAGACCCTATAAGATAAAAAAAAAAAAAACCTGCTATGTCAAGCAGTTATAATAACTACATCTTGAGTCATTAATAAAATGGGCAGAAGTAAGATATATGAAAACAACATATGGAAGCAAAAACAATAGGTTAAACCATTGTAGGATTATTACATTGTTCCAAAAGTGAGATATGTCTTACATAAGATAGAATTGGACTGGGGACATGGCTCATTGGATAAAACACCTGCCATATATGGAATGAAGACCATATTTCAGATCACAGAATCCACGTAAAAGCCAAACAGATATGGTAGCCATCTACATTCCCAGCACTTGGGAGACCAGGACAGGGGATCCCTGGGCAAGCTGGCTAGTTAAATTTTCCAGAATTATCATGCTCTAAGTTGAGTGAGCGACCCTGCTCCAATAAATAAAATCTACATCACTCAGCATTAACTTTTGGCCTCCACATCCACTTATATACATGTTCACCCACACACACATGAGAGCATACATAGACACATATGCATACCACATACACACACAGTTAAGTGTATGAATTGTGATCAATACTATAACCACTAAAGTAATAATGCAGAACCAACTGACCAAAATACTACAGAAAAGATAAAATGAAATATAAAAAATTATTGCTTAATGGCAGAAAGACAGAAAAAGAGTAGGATAATTATAGGTAGGACAAATAGAAAAAAGCATCATCAAATTGTAAAACATGTTCTCTAAAAGAAAAGACAAAGACGTATTATAGTAATGGCACTAGTAATTACTAGCAGAGGTGGCAGGCTCAGTGCTGAACATTTTACATGAATATTTTATTTAGATCATATAACAATCCAATAGATAGGAATTGCTAGCTCAATTTTATTATGCATAAGAAAAACAAGGCTTTTAGTAAGAAGCAGAATCAGCACTATGATCAGAGCTGTCTGACCACAAAGCCCTAACTGTTCTGCTATTAAGCTCTGTGCATTATAAAGCAAATGAAGACCACAGACAACCAAATCTGCAAAGTGATGAATCATCTGCATTCTGGGACAGTGTCAGCAATACACCTAGCTTGCTAGTTATAGGATATAATAGATAAGGAGTGTACACATCTTGACTTACTCCATCTGTGACTCTATAACAGAGTTACCACACACCAGGTAATTTGCAGACAATAGAATTTTATTTTTCACAGTCCTGAAGGCTAGAAAGTCCAAGGTCAAATGCAAACGGGTGCAATTATCTGGAGAAAGTCACTCCCCATTTCCAAGATAGTACCTTCATGCTGTGCCCTCACACTGTGAAAGGCAGAGGGGCAAGTCAGCTAAATGCTGAATCAAGCCTTTGCTCTGACACCTTTACTAGAGAAAAAACACTATGGCCTTAATCACTTCTTAAAGGTCCCACTTCTGAATTTTACCACATTGACAACAACTGAATTTTGGAGCAAACACATTCAAACTACACTGTGTGTGTGTGTGTGTGTGTGTGTGTGTGTGTGTGTGTGTATCTCTGTGTCTGTGTGTCTGTGTTTAAACAATAAACCACAAAGAAATATAATAAAAACTTTTGTTTTCTAGATGTGTAGGTACAGATATATATAGATAATTAATCCTTGTCTGCTATCTCTATCTACCTATCGATCTGTAATGTGAAGGTCTGACATTTGAAGGAAATTTTAGTTTGAAACGAATATATACAAATATATATGTAGTATTGATTTTTACTTGAGAGTCAATGCTTTATTTTTAATATTAGACAAGGTTTTGAAATCTAGAGACAGAAAACAGTGAAACTGGTTCAGTTTAAATCAGTATGTATCCAAAATTAGATTTTCTGAGTTATAAAACTGTAAAGAAAAAAATTAGAGAACGTTACAAAAATTAAGAGAAAAATGGATGTGTCACTATTATATCACTGAATTGCTACTTTTAAGTTCAGAACTTTTTTATTAGTTCTTTGGGAATTTCGTGCAGTGCATTTTGATCATATTCACCCCAACTCCTCCCAGATCCACCCCCCTCCTACCTAACTTTCTTTGTGTCCCCCTCTTTTTTTAAACTCATCAAGTCCAATTTGTGCAGTCCATATGCTCTTGGGTGGTCATCCAGTTAAACATGGTCATCTTACCAAGGTCCACACCCTTAAAGAAAATTACTTTCCCTCTTCCAGCAACTCTCAATTGCCAATAGCTCCTCAGGTGTATAGCTTAATACATCCATCCCATTTTGAATCTATTACTTGAATGTTAGGCAGGCAAGATGATGGAGTCTGCATAGCTGTTGCATTTATTCTCTGAAAGTGAGCACGAAAAGTTCACTTAGTCCTCATAACCTGGGCAAACACAGGAAGGGCACAAGGGACGAGGAATAGAGAGAAGAGCAGGGGAGGATAAGACAAAGTTTGTACAAATGTCACAATACAACTTATTATTTTGAGGGGCTGGAGAAATGGCTCAGCAGTTAAGAGCACTGACAGCTCTTGCAGAGGACCCAGGTTAGATTCCCAGCACCCACATGGTGGATAAGAACCGTCTTTAGTGCCAGGTGTGGTCCAGGCCTTTAATCCCAGAACTTGGGAAGCAGAGGCAGGCGGATCTCTATGAGTTAAAGGCCAGCCTGGTCTACAGAGCAAGCTCCAGGCCAGCTGGGACTAAAGGGAGACCCTGTCTCAAAAATACCAAAAAAAAAAAAAAAAAGTACTACTTTGTATGCCGATTTAAAAATCAACTAGATTTAAAGAAATTGTACTTTCATCTCTGATGCTGTTGCAGAGCATCCTCTTGGATGCCTTCAGAGACCTCTTCATCCCTGTGGAAGCTACACACCTTCTATGGTCACTGGTACCAGAGCAGTTCATGTGATCCTGACCCTGGCTATGTTGACCAAAACAGATGTCAGCCTTAGATTAGTATTTAACTACAGGTTGCTTTACACAATAGCATAATAAACAGCTAAGTTCTAACAACTCTGTGGAGAAACTCTTGAAGGCTAAACAAGACAAAAGAAGCAGCAACTGGTGGCTGAAACATTTGACTTATCGCTTCATGGACACATCTGTTTTGCCTAGCAGCTGTTGCTAATAAGTGACTAGAATGTTTTGACAAATGAAAAATCTGAGTACACTATATAACTAAACCATTGTATTACCCCCTAGTGGCTACTAGAAACTAATTTTCCATCCCAATGTTATGACATAATAATATGATGTGCCTATGATGGCCTTCTTACCATGCCATTTCTTTTTTTAAGTTAATTTTTTGTTTTCATGATCTTGGCTAGTCTTATTGGAGTGACATGATACTTTAGGGTGTTTTTAATTTACATTTCCTTAATTATTAATGATGTTGAACTCTTTTTAAGATGTTTCTCAGCCATCTTTACTTCCTTACTGGTGAAGTCTCTGTTCAGCTCTTTATTCCATCTTTTGAGTAGGTCATTTGTTTTCTTACTTCTTTGTTTTTTAAGTAGTTTATATATTCTGAATATTAATGCTCTGTCAGATGTATCAGTGGTGAAGGTTTCCTCCCACTCTGTGGGTTTTCTCTTCACTTCCTTGATTGTTTCTTTAGCTATACAAAGCTTTTGAGTTTGATGAGGTTCCACTTGTCAGCTGTTGTCCTTATTTCCTGTGCAGCTGCTATTTGATTTAGAAAGACTTTTCCTACACCTATGTCTTGTAGGATGCTGCCAAATTTTTCTTCTATCACCTTCAGGGTTTTGGGTTTCAGGTTGAGATCTTTGATCCACTTGGAGTTTATTTTTGCACAGGGTGAGAGGAAGGGGTTTAATTTTGTTCTTCTACAAATGGTGATCCAGTTTTGCTGACACCATTTGCTGAAGATGCTATCTTTCCTCCATTGAGCTTTTTTGGCCCCTTTGTCAAATATGAGGTGGCTGAAGTTATATGAGCTCAAGTTTGGATCTTCAATTTTGTTCCATTGGTCAATGGGTCTGTTTTTTTGCCAGTACCAGGCTGTCTTTATGACTATAGCCCTGTAATATAGCCTGAAGTCTGGTAAAGTAATCCCCCCACCTCAGTATTGAACTTTTCACTCAGGGCTGCTTTAGCTATTTGGGGTCTTTTGTTTTTCCATATGAAATTAAGGATTTTTTTCCAAGTCTGTGAAAAAGCTCATGGGGATTTTGATTGGGATTGCATTGAATCTGTATGTTAATGTGGGTAGATTGGACATTTTTACTATATTAATTTTTCCAATCCATGATCATGGGAGGTCTTTCCACCTTTTGATATCATTTTCAATCTCCTTCTTCAGGGTTTTAAATTTTTTGTTGTAGAGGTCTTTGATATCTTTGGTTAGGTTTATTCCTAGGTATTTTTTGAGGCTATTGTGATTGGGAAGGTCTCCTTATATTCCTTCTCCTGTTGCTTATTGTTGGTGTAAAGAAAGGCTACTGATTTTTCTAGGTTTATTTTGTATCCTGCCACTTTACTGAAACTTTTAATCATTTTTAAGAGTTTTCTGGTGCAGTTTTTAGCATCCCTTAGGTAAACTATCATATCATCTGCAAAAAGGGATAGTTCGACGTCTTTTCTGATTAGTACTCCTTTAATTTCACTTTTTTGCCTTATTGCCCTAGCAAGCATTTCAAGCACTATGTTGAAGAGGAGTGGCGATAGTGGACAGCCTTGCCGTGTTCCTGCCTTTAAGGGGAATGCTTCCAACTTTTCTCCATTTAGGATGATGTTGACTGTGGGTTTCTTGTATATGGCTTTGATTACATTGAGGAATGATCCCTCCAGTCCAATTCCCTTGAGGACTTTAAGCATGAAGGGATGCAGGATTTCATCAAAAGCTTTTTCTGCATCAATTGAGATGATCATGTGGTTTTTTCTTTCAGTCCATTTATGTGTTTTATGATATTTATTGATTTATGTATGTTGAACCATCCCTGCATCTCTGATATGAACACAACTTGATCATGATGGATGATCTTTTTGATGTGGGTCTGTATGTGATTTGCAAGTATTTTGTTAAGAATTTTTGCATCTGTGTTCATTAATGATATGAGTCTATAGTTTTCTTTCTTGTTTATGTCTTTGCCTGGTTTTGGCATTAGAGTGATGCTGGCTTCATAGAAGGAATTTGGGGCATTTCACTCTGTTTGTATCCTGAAAAGTTTGAGTAGTAATGGTTGTAAGACCTCTTTAAATGTTTTATAGAATTCTGCTGTGAAACCATCTGGGCCTGGGCTTTTTTTAGTTGGGAACCTTTTTATTACATCTTCAATTTCCTCAAGTACTATGGGTCTGTTTAAGATGTCAGTCTCTTCTTGGTTAAGCTTTGGCAAATCCCAGAATTTCAGATATTCATCCATTTCTCTTAGGTTTTCAAATTTAGTAGAGTATAGGTTTTTGAAGTATTCTCATATGATTGTCTGGATCTTTTCTTAATCTGTTGTGATATTTCCCCTTTCATCATGAATGTTATTGATTTGGAGTTGCTCTTTCTTTCTTTTGGTTAACTGGGCTAGAGATCTGTCTATTTTGTTTATCATTTCAAAGAACCAGCTTTTGGATTAATTTAATTTTTTTGTATTGTTTTCTTTGTTTCTATTTCATTGATTTCTGCTCTGATTTTTGTTATTTCTTCCTGTCTGTTGGGTTTAGGGTTCATTTGTTGTTGTCTATCAAGTGTTTTTAGCTGCAGTCTTAGATCATTTATTTGTTCTCTTTCTGTTGTTTTTTTTTAATGTGGGCACTTAGGACTATAAATTTCCCTCTTAGGACTGACTTTAAAGTATCCCACAGGTTTTGTTGTATTGTATTGTCATTTTTGCTTGGTTCCAGGAATGCTTTTATTTCATTCTTTATTTCTTCCCTGACTCACTCATTATTCGAGATTGTGTTGTTTAGTCTCTATGTGTTCTTATAGTTAGTAGGGCTTACCCTGGTGTTAATATTGAGCTTTATTGCACTGTGGTCTGAAGGAATGCATGGAGTAATTTCAATCCTTTTGTATTTGTTGTCATTTCTTTTGTGTCCCAGTATGTGGTCGATTTTGGAAAATGTTCCGCGGGGTGCTGAGTAGAAAGTATATTCTCTGGAGTTTGGGTGGAATATTCAGTAGATGTGTGTGAGGTCCATTTGGTGTATTGTATTGTTCAGTACAGATGTCTCTCTGTTTATTTTTTGTCCAGTTGTCCTGTCCAAAAGACTCAGTGGGATTGAAGTCCCCTACTATTAATATGCTGGGATTAATCTGTGTCTTGAGATCCTGAAGGATTGTGTTTATAAAGTTCAGTACACCAGAGTTTGGTGCATAAACATTTAAGATTGTGAAATCTTCCTGGTTAATTGTTGCATTGATAAGGATATAATGGCCCTCTTTATCTTTTCTGATTAATTTTACTCTGAGGTCTATTTTGTCTGATATTAGAATAGCCACTCCTGCTTCCTTTTTGGTACCATTTGCTTTGAATATTTTTTCCATCCTTTCACTATAAGGTGGTATCTGTCCTTGAGGGTAAGATGGGTTTCTTCTAGGCAACATATAGATGGATTCTATTTCCTAATCCATTCTCCCAGTCTATGTCTTTTGATTGGGGAGTTTAGACCATTAATATTTAAGGTTATTATTGAGAGATGTGTGTTGTTTCCTTTAAATTTATTTTTCGTTTGCATTTATTTTGTTTGTATTTATTTACTTGTTATGTTTTTGTTAATTTCTCTCTTGGGTTGCTTAAGGATAGTTGCTCCTTTCCTCTGTTCTTTGAATTCCTTCAAGTATTTTCTGAAGTGTTGGTGTTTTTGACATGTGTTCTTTCATTTTGTTTACATCATGAAAGATTTTTCTTTCTCCTTCAACTATGATTGACATTTTTGCTGGGTATAGTAATCTGGGTTGGCATTTAAAGTCATTTATCACTGGGAATACTTTGGTCCAAGTTCTTCTGGCTTTCATAGTTTGTACTGAGAAGTCAGCTGTGATTCTGATGGGTTTCCCCTTATATGTAACTTGTTGTTTTTCTCTTTTGACTTTCAGTATTTTGTCCTTGTTTTGAGCATCTAATGTTTTGTTTTGTTTTGTTTGTTTGGTTGGTTTTTGGTCTTTTCGAGACAGGATCTCCCTGTAGCCCCAGTTGTCCTGGAACTCATTCTGTAGGCCAGGCTGGCCTTGAACTCACAAAGATCCGCATGCTTCTGCCTCCCAAGTGCTAGGATTAAAGGTGTGTGCCACCACACCCAGCCCTAGCATCTAGTGTTTTAACTATGACATGACATGGGGAATTTCTTTTCTGGTCTTGTCTATTTGGTGTTCTATGTGCTTCTTTTATTTGTATGGGTTTGTCTTTTTTCAGTTTGGGGAAATTTTCTTCTATTCTTCTGTTGAAGATCTGATCAATACTGTTCTCTTGGGATCCTTCTCCTTCCTCTGTCCCTATGATCCAGAGGTTTGGACTTTCATAGTATCCCACATTTCCTAGTTGCTCCACTCTTGTGGGGTTTTTTTGTAATTTTTCCATAATCTTCACTTAAGGTTTCTAGCTGTGCTGTGTTATCCTGTAGGTTTGATATTCTTTTTTCTGCTTCATCCATTCTGCTTCTGAGGCTTTTTTCCATCCTTTCCTGCTGATTGAATGAATTTTCAATTTCCTTTTTCATTTCATCCTGTGATTTCTTCAGTATTTCCACCTCCTTTTGGAGCTTTTCATTCTCTTCTTGTAGCTCCTTGCTTCACTGGTCAGTTTCTTTTTTCCTTTCAGCCTGAGATCTTTTCAGTGTTTCCACTTCCTTTCAGAGTTTGTTATTCTCTCCTTCTAGTTCTTTTCTGAGTTTGTATTTCTCTTCCTCTAGTTCTTTTCAGAGTTTGTCAGTCTCTCCCTTTAATTTTTTCTAGAGTTTATCATTCTTTCCTTCTAGTTCTTTCATGAGTTTTTCATTCTCTCCATTTAGTTCACTGATTTGTTCTTTATAATCTTTGAATATGTCTACAATTGTTCTTCTAAGGTCAGTGACTTGGTTTCCTTCCAGGAAGATCTCATTGTTGGGATCTTCTACAGGACTGGTTGAGTTCGGTGAGGATTTATTACGAGCTTTTCCCATATTGTTGTTTTTCCATTGTGTCTTTGGCATGTATATTTGTTTTTATATTTTTCCCACTTTGTTTGGCTTCTGTTGCTAAACTCAAATGTTAATATGGAGGACTGGTTAGTCACTCAATTTGCTTCCTGCTGGATTCTTCCTCAGTTTTGACTGTGCACCCTAGAACCACTGACATTGCTGGATCATCCCAACCACAGTAAACCACAGCACCAACATTTTATACTTTCCACCACAGTATCAGTAGCTTGAGCAGGGGGAGGGGTGTGGGAGGTGCAGGGGGAATTTACTCCTTTACTCCTTTGTCTCGCATGCTGGACCCCACCTGGGCAATAAGTGTGTGCTCCACTGGCTGTCCTTCTATCCATGCACACATTTCCTTTCTATGGGTCTAGTGGAGGGTAGCAGGTGCCTGGGGTGGGCAGCCACAAGCCTGTGCACCAGAAACCCACCTGGGCAATGGGTGTGTGTGCTACTGGCTGTCTTTCTAACCATGCACACAATTCCTCTCTATAGTTCTAGCAGTGGGCAGCAGGTGCCCAGGGTGGGCAGCCATAGGCCTGCATGCGAGAAGCCCACCTGGGCTGCGAGTCCCATGTCATTTCTTTTTTTATTTTATTTTTTTAATAAAAGGTAATAAGTAATGAATACAAGCATCCTTCGTGTAAAACAAATTTGCAAGTAGCTATGCCCAAACTTTTACATCCCAAGGCCCCCATTGTCCAGCTGTAGGAGCTTATATGTACTATCATGTTGATAAAATAAGAGTCCAGTCTATATTGCTGTAGTATCACAATTCACCCCAATCGCAGCCCTTACATTCTACCACACCCCCTCTCCTGCAGATTGTTCCCTAGGCTTTAGAAAAGGGACACGAGTGGGCGAGAAGCAAAGCAGCCTACTTTCTCTGGAGATGTTGTTTTGGACTCCGATCAGTTCAGGCTGTTTCCTTTCATGGGTTGGCAGTTTATCCAGGAATAACCTTTTATTCCTACTGATGAAGCACAAGCAATTAGATATACAGGCATTTAAACAGTACTAATTATTATAGTAGATTACATTGGTATAGACACAGATGTTTGGATGGTATGCTAATCCATGGACTATAGTTTTTCTGTAAGGACTGACAAGGTCTTACTGTGGCTTGTAACATCTCCTAACCACTAGAGGACTTAAGCTTGTGGCATCAGCCATGAATTATTCCTCCAAGGGGAGAGCTAATGGCCAATTAGATTTGGGATATACAGACATTTGGCTGCCACTGCTGCAAAGTATTTCCAGGCAGGTGAGGTGTAGCTGATGCTGACAGAGGAGTCTTGCTTGACTCAAGGAGACTGATATTTGCTTTATTGATTTAGTGGCCTTTGGTAACACTCTCTGGCATTCCAGAGGCCAACTGTATACTTGCAAGTATGATCTCAATATATCTTTCCCATGCTTACACCAGGTCTTCAACAGCAGGGCCTTACCACCTCTCTTCTTGCAGGTATCCCAGTTATCAACTTGTAACATTTTCTTCTACCTGTAGGATAATTTAACTAAAGGAATTAAGTTGGCTTCCCAAATTAACAACATACAGTCAATGATAAACAGCTTAATGCAGAAAAGTTGGCCCAGCTAGACATTGGAAGGCAAAAGAGCCTCAGACTGCTACAGACATCAAACATCTCTGTGGATCCTAATTGTAACAACTATTTATAATGTGCCCTAATGAACTTTACCTTTCAGGTGCCACAAAGTTTTAATATGAGAGACTCCCTTACCTCCTTTTCATAGAACAAAGAAAAATATGATGGTAATGAAGTCATTCCCTAACTGTAAACTAGAGCCAACTATTATAGAGGTAATCTCTTATAAAAGTGATATAGTTGCCTTCTTTAATTGACTGATAGTCATAGGAACCATGAAAGTATAATTCCAAATATAATTCAGAGCCAAATATAATACTAAAATATATATAAGCTGGGTAATTAAGCAAAATATATTAATACAGCAGAGCTCTGTTATCAGAAATAGATTATTCAGCCAAGGAGATGTTGGCTAGGGGATCAAAGCCCCCAAAAAGAGAAAGGCTTTTTCCCATGTCATTTCTTAAAACTGAGCTCATACCAGAGTCTTTTCTCTGATGATCAGAAAACACCACAGGGTTTCTAAAAGCTCTGTAAGAAGGGACATATCTACAGGCATGTCACAAATATTTGTTGAATGCATTAGTGACTCTGTTTTTTTCTTAGAGCTTACTGTTCTCTGAACCCATTTTAAAAGAAGTAGCTTCTCACTAAAGGCATGGCAACACATGTATATAAGCATTCCAGAGACAGAGGTCAAGGGATCACGAGTTCAAGGATAGCTTTGGCTATAAGACCCTCTCAAAAGAATTTCTCCAGTATATATGAGGATAAGCAAGTCTTTCCTATGAGCATCTGCAAGTATCACACAGCTGCAAATCAAACCAGATGTAGCTAATAATTTTATCATATAAATACTATCAATCATCTAGTCAATTATATTAAAGAACTAAAGCAGTTTCATCACTGTCTAAAATGTTAAAGGAAATATCATGGTAAAATCCTATTTTCAGTTTATCAGGAAGATAAAAATATGCCCAAGCCAGGTGAGGGAGACTAGACCTTCCTTAAGATCTCTCAATAGGCTGAAGAGACCCCGGTGGATGAACTTGCAACAATAGGTAAAATGCTAGACTGGACGGGATTTAACATGTATGGCAGAATACGTAAGTCCCAGTTGGGGGGTCATGGATGATAGAGGGAGTCTAAATTTTGATTAAAAACTGTTATATAACTAAGCAGCAACTTAGAATTGCTATAGACAATAGGTACTATTAGAAAAGATAATAATGGAGAATAGTACCAAAGAAAGCTTTAGTGGTATGCGGATTGTTCTAGCTTATTGCCTTTTCCCCACTAACAGCATCCCATTGCCCCTTCCTTGTCCTGCCTCCTCCTGGCTGTCTACTTTCATAATAGTATAATATAAAGCAGAGGTCTAATAACATAGCAGCTGGTGACTGAAAACGTTTAACTTATCTCTATGGACTCATTGCCTTTGCCTAGCACCTGCTGGTAAAATACTAATATTATATGCACAATTATATGCACAATTGTCAGCTCAAACCAAATGACTTGCTTTGGGGGCTGGAATGCAAATAGAATGTATACATCATGACTAAACAGAAATTGTAAATGTGCACACCTAGTTCTTTGGGCCTTATAGCATCTTTGTCCTATGCTGTGAAAACATGTGTCCTGGATATGCCCCAGAAGCTGCTCTGAATGAGCTAAGAGTGATCAAATTCACTGACTCATAATGTCAGCAACACAGAAGCAACTCCTCAAAGGAAATAAAACATCTGTGATCTGGCCTGAGAATGTGAAAAGAACACAGATAATTTGTGTGGCCTTGACCTCAGTGTCATCTGTTCCTGATGCACTGACATCTGTCATCAATTTATTGCATGGATGGAGGCTATATCTAGCTGATGGAGGGAGAAAAAATCTCACTCGTGGCTCCTAGATAGATTGCCTAGAAACAAAATACTGCCCATGAGCAGAACTGTGAGCTATTTACCCTGGAGGGAGGGAGAAATGGGATCTCCTTGGGCTTCTGTGCAACAGACAGTGGACTGGCTGGCTTATCTGCATCCCAGAAAAGGCAAAACTAGACTAAAACCAAAAAATCAGAGAGAAGAGTCAAGCAAATGGACTCATTAGAGTTCCCACAGTATTGAGCTCCATCCATGCTTCATACTGATGCCCAAGACACAAACCTGGCCAGGTTCTTTCCTCAGTCATGCCTTTGTTGATGCGGTGGATCTGTGGTGGTCATGGGGTGGGCCCAGGTTAGGTGCTATGGTAGAGTCAATAACATGAGGTCCCTCCCATTCACACTGGTCCACCTCCTGCCACTGCTGAACGCTCACTGTGCCACAGGCAGAGGTGAATACTGAGCTTTGATGGTCCTACCCTTTGAGAAGACTAGCTGGCTCTGTTAACAAGAGGATTGCATCAGACTTCTCTTCCACACAGGAGGCAGCTATCTGTCCTGACTAAATTGTTGCTCTGAATTCGATTTACTCTCCTCATCCCACCACCACTCCACCTGGCTTATCAAGATAAGATACCACACTGCATCATTTCAGATCAGAGTACCTACTTGTGCTGGATAGCTTTAGTCAACTTCACACACCTGGGTCGATAGAGCCTCAACTGGGAAATTGGCTCCATTTGACTGACCTGTGGCCATGCCTGTGGGTATTTTCTTGATTGTTGAGTGATGTGGGAAGGCCCAACCCACTGTGGGTGGTGCCACCCCTTAGCAGGTTTTTGTGTATGGTGTAGGAAAGCAGGCTGAGCATGAGCCAGGGGAGCAAGTCAGTAAGCAGCATTCCTTCATGACCTGTCCTTCAGCTCCTGCCTCCAGGTTCCTGCCCTGAGTTCCTACCTTGGGCTCCCTCAGTGATGAACTGTGACCCAGGAGATGTAAGATGAATACACCCTTTCCTTCCCAAGTTGGTATTGGTCAGAGTATTTTGTCACAGCAATTGACAAAACTTTACCACTAACCCTGTGAGTAACTTCAGACAGGTATCTCACGCTAAGCTTCAATTGACTCAACCTTAAAAGAAGGAATTTAACAGTCTGTTGAGCTACTTGTTGCTGTGATCAAATAGCTGACAAGCAATAGTTTAAGTGGCAGAGGACTTATTTGAGGCTCAGTAATTCTCCACTGTAATAGCAGAATCATGAAGATGCTCAACCACATCTAGGAGGATCAGGAAGCAGAGAGAGGACAGGGAGTCAGACCTGGCTATCAACCTCAAGTCTTCTTCCTGCCCAGAGATTCGCTTCCTCCAAAGGTTCTACGACCTCCCAAAACAGTACCACCAGCTGGGGACCAAGTATTCAAACACATGAAACATGAGGGACATTTTACACCCAAACCACAGCAAATGATGATTTTATCGATTATAATGTATATGAAGAGACTGACATATAAGCTCCTAGTTAATTTTATCACCATAGCATATCTTCACTTTTTATTTGATGTACCTGCCTCCAAGATGGAGGACAGAAAAGTGACAGAGGACAATTCGTGAAACTGAATAAATGTTAGCTATTGTATTAGGAGAGTGAATTCAGGGTCTCTTGATGCATAAACATAGCTTCGTCTTCCACTTACTACCTAGCATTCTTGGCTCTCTGCCTGGAACAGGAGGCTAATGGGGAAGGAAACCACTTGGTCAAAAATATTTCTTGATTATCCTGGGAAAAAAAGGTTATGGAATGTGTCCAAATAGTTGCAAACTCTGAAGCAAAATCAGTGGGCTAGTTAGCTTAGTGTCCTCTTGGTGAGAGAAAGACAGAAGCTTCTACAGGAAGCCAGTTGAAGATGCTTTGTAAAGCCATTTGAACACTTAAGATTGGGTGGCTCTATGGTACATGAATTAAATCTCCATAAACTGTCCTTTCCAAAAAAATGTCTATTCAGAAAGGGGGGATGTGGATTAGGGGGGATGAAGACAATGACAGATCTCCACTAATCTAACAGCTTTAGTGGAACTAAATTGCATAATTATTCTTCAATTATGAATGGCTAAATAAAAGTCCTTTGTTTCCTTTCCTAACAAACCTACTCACATTAGATAGCTCCAAACCCACTTTTTCCATAAATATCCAGGACCCGATTCTTTGGCTCATCCCCCCATTGATTTGTCAGCTCATGAAAGCCAACTGCTAGATTGTCAGGGATTTTGACCAGAAGTTGTTAAACTACTTATAAATTTAAGTTAAAGGGCTGGAGAGATGGCTTGGTGGTTAAGAGCACTGGCTGCTCTTTAAGAGGACCTGGGTTCATTTCCCAGTAGTCACATAGTGGCTAACAACCATCCATAATTCCAGTTCCAGGGGAATCCAACACCCTCTTCTGACTTCCATGGGCACTGCATGACACAGGTGAATTTACACACATGCAGCCATTACACTCATACACACAAAATAAAAATAATAAAACATTTTTAAATTTTTAATTAAAGTATATTTAACACTAAGGGATTAAAAGCCCCAAATTTATCCCTTTCTAATTATTTTACTACTCTTATTATCTATGACTTTAATATTATGTCTAGTAAGAATAAGGATCCTGTGATTTAGAAGGAATGCTAAGAGAAATGGGAGATGAGAGGGACCATCTGCTACTGTCCGCTGCTGCTGTGGCTACTATCCTTGTCCATACTTGTAGCACAAAGCCTCACCGGGTTTATCCCACTGGGTGCTGGGTGCCAGTCTTCGACGTGCTCAACACAACAGATCTTGCACCCCATCACCCAGCAGACCCAGTCACTGAGAGGCTCAGAATTCCCAGAAGACAAGTTCTCCTCTGTGCTTCAGCTTATGTTTCATTTCACCTGTAAATGATAACGATAGGGGCTGGAGAGATGGCTCAGCGGTTAAGAGCACCCACTGCTCTTACAGAGGACCTGAGTTTGATCCCCAGCACCCACATGGTGGCTGAGAACTGTCTTTAACTCCAGTTCCAGGGGAATCCAACACCCTCTTCTGACCTCCAAGGCTTTGCACCACAAGGGTGCAACAACCTACATGCAGACAGTACACTCATACACATAAAAAATAATTAAAAAAAAAAAAGATAATGATAATGCCTTGCAGCTCCTGAGAATCAGCTTGGCTGATCCATTATCAATGGCAAGTATGTGCTGACCCATTCTTTCTCTACCCTGGGAGTTGAGCTCCCATAGAATCTACCCAATACTCACTTTGTTTTCCTGCCCCAGTAATTCTGTGCATTTCATAATGGATCACAGACTTAAAATAACATGGATAGATGTAAACAAATGGTTTTTTTCACCCCTGACAGGGTTATGACAGACCAAAGAAATTATACCAGCAAATGGCCAGCAAGGTGGCTCAGCAGGTGAAGGTGCTTGCTGCCGAGCCTGACAACTTGAGTTTGATCCCTGGCATCCACATGGTGGAAGGAGATAATGGACTCCCCCCAAGTTGTCATCTAGCATCCACATGTATGTCATGGCTCCTGTACCTATTAATTAAGTAAATAATTTTAAAATTGTTAAAGAAATGATTCCACCCAAATCTAGCATGGGGGAAGCAATGAGTTTATTGGACTTCCTTATAGCAGTATGGACAAGGGGCTACTTTCAGGAGTGTGAGCAACTTAGAGGCTGATAAGCCAACAAAGAAGAGCTCCTCCCTGCTCCCAGCCCCCAACCTGCACTCTCAGCACAACTGTTAACCACTTACATCCTGGAGAGTTGTGAGGCTTCCTGTGCCCCTTCCACACATGGAAGTTGGTGGCCCAATCTTGTTAAAGATCTGTTGTGCTAATCAAAGGTGCTTTGGTTTCAGGATAGTGATGCCATGCCCAGAGGACAGAGTTCCATAACACTAGCCTCTTCTTATTAGTTAATAAGTGTGCTTGAACTTTCAAATGTCCTGAGGGTTGTATAAGTTATAAATGAGGTTATTCACTCCAAATGGCTTCTTTCTCTGAGCTTCTCTTGAAATATCCTTTTGCACTGACCTATATTACTTTCTGTTGTAGGATCCATTGACTACAAACCCTTCCCACATATCCATCTGAAGGGTAAGTAGAGATGCACTCGTTAACTCTTTACTTTATTTCTACTTATTTCAGCTCTGCACCCAAGTCTATATCAAGTGCTTCAAGAAGCCTCTTGCAATCACTGCAGCTCTGTCTGAGCTGTCTGCAAAGGGAGATGGCAGGAAGGCTTTGTACTTCAGGGTCAGGATCCCACAGCAGGCCCAGTGAATTTCCTCTTCTGCAAGAGGAATATCTTTCCTTTTGATGGTTATGGAATTATGCAGGTTATTATTATTGTTGTTGTTACTATCATTTAAAGAGAAATTTCACTCATTTACATAATCTATATGTGTCTAGAAATATAAAAGTAGAAAAATTCAAGAAAACATATAAAACAGGTACTGAATTATATGTTATAAGATGGACAACGTTTTCTATAAAGGTAGTCTCTCACTGGGCATTTTTAGTGTCCACTGTATCTCGTTCCTTCTTGATTTTCCTCTGTATTTTTTCCAGGGAAAGTCCATGTGTTTCAGAAACTATGGAAAGAACTTGGTACCCAGGACATATGGGTTCATTCAGTATACACAGATTGGGGCAGAGAGGTTAGAAAAGTGAAGGTAAGTTCCCCCAAGACCAAAATAGCAAGATGGGTATTAGAACTTCAATGTGTTTAATTATAAAGCCTAGACTGTTTATACTATAAATAATATGCATTTTACGAATAACATCCTTATTATTTCTAATAACCCCACTTGAATTTTTAAAATTTCAAAGTATTGGGGAAGAAAAATGTTTCTCAAGCACTTGCTTCCTTCCTTTTACTGTGAATATTGCACCTCGCTCCCACATCCAGCCTTCCTTTGGAAAGCAGAAGCTCTCCACCATCAGCCTTGCTTGCTCTGCAGGGCACATGGCTTTAGGTCACAGTGCTCTCTGTCCTTTGGTTTCCAAAGCACCTTTCTCAAATGGATAAACTTTGAAAAGGAGAGAGAAGGAGGTGGGAACTAATGACCAGAGACTCAAAAAGCATCCCAGTCCCATGAGAGAGAGCACCAAGGACACACAACTGTTTGCAAAAGAGGTAGTGGGGCTGGGTGCCTCTATTTTAATTTGCCATCTGCCTCTTACTATTAGGCATTATCATGGGAAGGCCATTTAATCTACTTAAATGCCAGTTTTCTTATCTGTAAAACAGCAAAAATAATACCAGCTTATAGGATTGTCATATGAATCAAATAAGAGGCTGGCAGTCGAGGTGTCTGGAAGTATTAAAGCCTGTATATATCTGTATCACTGGTATCAATGCGGGGGAAATATCATACAGGGGAAGTAGGGATGCCGTCACATCCTGCAGGTACTCAGGGCTTTCTGTGTGCTGTGCCATGCTTCAGGAGCCTTAAATGGCTTAACAAACTTAAGATGATAATTAAAAGTACCAGAAACAAGGACTTGGGAACCATCTCCTGAGTCACCCCAAACAGCAGCAATGATGTGCCATTTCCAATAAAAGAAAAAAACAGCCTTTAGAAATGAATAAACCCAATCTTGCCACCAAATGCATGGATCTTTTATTTCATATTCCTGAGTTTCAGTTTCCTGTAGTAAAATGGGAATAAGAATGTCTACTGGGAACACAGGCTCATGAGCCAGTGCAGCTCCTTCCCCATCTTTCCCATCTGCTCTCTGCTCTGTTTGTTACTCTGTCTACGACACAGTTCCGGGTCTTTGAGATTGGAGCCTCAGCCTCTACAAGCACCACAGCCCCTATTAGGTCCAATAGAACAGGCTTGGGCAACAGGATTTTTGCTCTGTTTACATGAAATTTGGAGAATGGTAGAAGACTGTAGACACCTCAAAACAGCACTGCTTAACTAAGAGAGGATTTTCAAGCAAAAAATGAATGCTTAGGTTAGATGAGAGAAGTCTGTGTTCTTACACCAAGCATCATTTACAATCATTTGAAGCTCTTGGTTTCAAGTAAGCTTCCTTAATGGGCAGAAGTCCTCATAACTTCAAGTTAAGTATTCTGATATTTGAAAATAAAGTCACACCACTCTTTCAAACAATTTAAAATACCTTCTTTTTCATTTGTGTGTGTGTGTGTGCGTGTGTGTGTGTGTGTGTGTGTGTGTGTGTGTGTGTGTGTGTGGTGTGTGTGTACCCGCCAGCTTCTGTATTTACAGAGTGGAGAACAACTTGGAGCTTTTAAGTTCTCTCCTCCATCACATGGGTCCAGGGATTAAACTCAGGTGGTCAGGTTTGGCAGCAAGTGCCTTTATCAGCTGAACCATCTCACCAGCCTGGAAACTCATCTTAAAATTTTCTAAATTAATAGGTATAAATCATTTTAAAACCCAGTCTACCCTGAAAAAGACATGAACTGTTGATTACTACAAGAATGTGTTTGGAGTGCCCTCTAGCGGTAAAATAGTGATAACACACCAGCCAAGGGCTCAAGAAATCTGTACTTAGCACACCATCTAGAGTTAGAGGGAGAGCAGGGACCACAGGTTCACAGAAAATAGCCTAACCCAAGACAGCTTATGTACAAGTTCTCAAAACTGAAAGACAAAGAGGCTTTTAGAATCCTCTAAAAGAAGTTGGAGGGGTGTTAGGGAAATAAATCATTTGGTAAAGTGTTGACTAATATTTACAAAGAACCCAGGCAAAGAAGGGAAGGGAAGGGAAGGGAAGGGGAGGGGAGGGGAGGGAGGGGAGGGGAGGGCAGGAGGGAGGGAGGGAGGAGAGACTGGAGGGGAGGGGCAAGGAAGGGGGGCGCAAGGGAAGGAAGGGGAGGAAGGGGAGGGCAAGGAAAGGGGGTGGGCAAGGGGGGGCAGACACGGAGGGAGGGCGGGGAAGGGAGGATGGGAGGACGGAGGGGAGCAAGGGGAAGGGAAGGGGGAGGGCAAGGTAAGGGAAGGGAGGGAGAGAGAGAGAAAGAGAGAGAGAGAGAGAATAAACCCAGACATGATGGCACTGGGGAGACAGACAGGCAGATCCCTATGCCCACAAGCAGCCAGCCTAGTCTACATGATTAATTGTGGGCCAGTGAGAGACCCCGTCTTAGAAAAGGTAGGCAGTGCCTGAGGATATTCAAGTTTGTCCTCTGAGCTCCACACGTGCACACCTGTACATACACAATCACATGGGGAAAGGGGGGGCTCAGCAAGCGGAGAAAACCCAAATTAACACCTGATTCCAATTCCCCTGACAGGAGACTTCTCAGCAAAAAACCTTACATGACAGCAGGGAGTGAAATGAGCCAAAACAAATAAAACTGAGAGAATTCATTGCCACTAAATCTGTCTTATGAGAAATAGTAATGGGAATTTTTCTAACTGGAATAAGGAAACAGTAACCAGAAAAACTCTGGAAGGTCTAAAAGTCACTGGTAGGAGGAACCCTGAAGGCAGAGTCAGAATGCTGAACAGTACATTGTGGGAATGACTGTTACACATGAATATAATCCAGACTAATGACTTTAATTTACCCTGGCTAAACCATATGCCCTTGTGTCTTGTGACCCTGGCACCTGATCTTGTTTCCTAGGCAACTTCAATTTGGTATTCCACCGAAACAAATATTAATTAATTAATGGGTGTGCTTGATAATTAACATATCAAAGCACTGAAGGGCAACTCTCCCACTTCATTGAACACTGGGATGAATGAGACATCCCAGAGCTAGAGATGAATAAAATGGGATGGTCTGTTAAGATTAGGGTGGAGCCAAGCTTGGAATTCCCCAACTGAAGCTGAAGAAACCATTTGGAATAAAATTATGGGTAGGGCCAGACTAAGGACATAGTTCCAGGAAGAGATCCAGCAAGACAGTTCTATCAGCACAGTTCCAGGAGGCAGAGTTTCAAGCATAGCTGTGGGAAGGAATGTTCTCTGAGTTAAGCACACTCTTTTTTTAATTAATATATTTATTTATTTTTTTTATGTGTATGAGTGTACTGTCTGAATGTAGGTTGGTGCACCCGTGTCGTGCAATGCCGAGGTCAGAAGAGGGCATTGGATTCCCCTGGAACTGGAGTTAAAGACAGTTCTTAGCTGCCATGTGGATGGTGGGAATCAAACCTGGGTCCTCTGTAAGAGCAGTCAGTGCTCTTAACCGCTAAGCCATCTCTCCAGCCCCATAAGCCCACTCTTAAAAACTCAATTTAGGGGCTGGAGAGATGGCCTAGCGGTTAAGAGCACTGACCGCTCTTGCAGAGGACCCGGGTTCGATCCCCAGCACACACATGGTGGCTGAGAACCGTCTATAACTCCAATTCCAGGAGAACTCCAGTTCCAGGGGAATCCGAGACCCTCTTCTGACCTCCGCGGCATTGCACGACACGGGTGCACAGACTTGCATGCAGACAGTACATTCATACACATACAGAAATAAATAAAAAAATAATAATAAATAAATAAATAAATTTTTTAAAAACTCAATTTAACAGTTGGGCTTTTATTTGTCCAGGTAATTATAATGTTGGCATAGTAACACTGCAATGCATAACACATTTATATCTTTAGAATAAAGATTAAAAAGAAAAATACTCGAAGTAATAGCTACTTTATGCTTAAAATACAAATAACATAAAATATATAAAATGGAACATTAAAATTAAAAATCTGAGAAAAAATCAGGCACAAGGATACATTTTATTAGTATTTTTCCTTGTTTCTTTTCTTATATTTACAAACAACATTAAGCTGCTTTCCTTTCAAAATAAGCTGTTATAATTAAAACATGTTTTGTAAGCTTCATGATAACTATGAGGTAGAAAGCTATAATCAAAACGTACTGCTTGAGAAAAATCATGTAGGCACAAAGGAAGACTGCAAAAATAAAAAAGAAAGAAAAGAACTACAGATATACCCAAAACAATAATAAGCTGATAATAACAAGACATTGCCTATAAATAATTACCTGAAATGTAAATGGGCTAAATTCTCCAACTAAAAGATGTAGAATAATTGAATGGATTTAAAGATACAAATGACTCAACTATCTGTTGCTCATGAGAGATGTCACTTCTAAAGATAACGACTGAGAGTGAAGGGATATAGAAACATATTCTGCATAAATGAAATACAAAACAAAGCAGGAGTAGCCATGTTTATACAAAATAAGGTAGACTAGGGGCTGGAGAGATGGCCTAGCGGTTAAGAGCGCCAACTGCTCTTGCTGAGGACCCGGGTTCGATCCCCAGCACCCACATGGCGACTGAGAACCGTCTGTAACTCCAATTCCAGGCGAACTCCAGTTCCAGGGGAATCCGACGCCCTCTTCTGACCTCCGCGGCATTGCATGACACGGGTGCACAAACCTACACGCAGACAATACATTCATACAAATAAATAAATAAATAAATAAATAAATAAAATAAAGTTTAATAAAAAATAAGGTAGACTTTAAACTAAAAGTGCTGAAGGGACACAGGGAAGATCACTAATGGTACAGGGGTTGACTTCGCAGGAAGTATATATGAACCAAATATGGGAGTATTTGAAGATGTAAGAAAAATCTAAGGGGAAAAAAACTCCAAAATGTAAAGAACTTACATATCTTTCTTTCATTATGGGAGGGTCATTCAGAGAGAACACTAATACCAAGCAGAATCCATTGCCGTCTTGACACAATAGATCTACTAAACGTCTACAGATATTCTACCCCAGAGCAGCTCATACACCTTCTCTCAATAGCACATGTAATATTCTCCAGGACAGATCACATAACAGGCTACAAATCAACATCATTTTAACAAATTTTTAAATTGAAAACATATTATCTTTTCTAACCCAAAACCAGTAAATTTAAAGACAAATGACATAAAACCTTGTAAGCTATACAAATACATGTAACAACTTCTTGACAACTAATGACTCAGTGAAAAAAACTACAAGGGAATTTCAATTTCTTGAGATAAATGATAGTGGAGGTACCACATACCACATACCAAAAGCTACAAGGTATAGCAAAAGTCATTTTAAGTTTTTAACAATCAATACATTAAAAAAAGCAGAAAGTCTTCAAATAAACAATCTATCATATCTCAAGGAGCTAGAAAACAAATCCAAAATTAGTAGAAGATATAAATAATAGAGATAGAGCATAAATAAATGAAGTAGGAACAAAAGGATAATAACGACAACAACAACAACAACAAAAAAAAAACCACAGGTTTAACAAAAAAAATAAATAAGACAGGTGTGGTGGCACATGCCTTTAGTCCCAGCACTCAGGAAGCAGAGGCAGGCAGATCTCTGTGAGTTCAAGGCCAGCCAGAGTGAGTTCCAGGCTAAGTGGGGCTTCAGGGAGACCCTGTCTCAAAAGAGACTAAATAAAATAATTAAGTAAGTAAGTAAGTAAGTACAAATTGACAAGACCTCAACTAAACTAAAAGGAAAAAGTAGACGACTCAAATAAGTAAACATCAGAGATGAAAATCCATTACAACCAATGCCCCAGAAATACAAAAAGAGAATCACGAGAGCCTATTATCAGCAACAGCACATCATAAATCTAATAATCTGGAAGAAATGGACAAGTTTCTGGACACATACACCTTATCAAGCCTGAGACATGAAGAAATAGAACATCTCAATAGCTTGTAGCTTGACTGTGAACCATCTCCTGTAAATCCATGCATTTGAACACTTGGTGCCCAGCTGGTGGTGCTGTTTGGAAAGTTATGGAATCTTTAGAAGGTGGAGCCCTGCTGGAGGAAGCAATCGCTCGGGGTGGGCTTTGGGGTTTATAACCTGGTCCTACTTCCTGTTCTCTCTCTGCTTCTCCAGTCTTTACTTCAGTTCCACCTTGGCTTCCCTCAGTGATGAACTGTTACCTAGATGTGTAAGAGGAAATAAACCTTGTCCTCTCAAATTGGTTTTGATCAATATATTGTCACAGTAACAGAAAGTAACTAGGAGAATAGGGTACTATTAAGATTTTAAATCCTGGGGCTGGAGGGATGGCCTAGCGGTTAAGAGCGCTGACTGCTCTTGCAGAGGACCCGGGTTCGATCCCCAGCACCCACATGGTGGCTGAGAACCGTCTGTAACTCCAATTCCAGGAGAACTCCAGTTCCAGGGGAATCCGAGACCCTCTTCTGACTTCCACAGCATTGCACGACACGGGTGCACAGACCTACATGCAGACAGTACATTCAAATAAATAAATAAATAAAATAAAAATAATAAAAAAAAATATTTTAAATCCTGTTGCTAGGCATGGAAGCCCATGCCTTTAATCCCAGCACTTGAGAGGCAGGGGCAGGTGATCAGCCTGGTCTACATAGTAAGTTCCAGGCCAGCTGGGACTATGGAGAGACCCTATCTCAAAACAAAATTAAATCCTGTGATTGACAACAACATGGATAGAACTGAAGGGCATGATGTTAAGTGAAGAAAGCCATTCAGGGAACAGATGGAGAAAGATTAGTTAAAGGATTCTAAATTACACTTGGATAGGAGAAATAACTTATGGTCTTTTACTATACAGTAGATAATACAATAATAATGATTGTTTTCAGAAGGGCTAAAATATTTTTAACATCATGCCAAAATGAAATGATAAATGTTTGGGAAGACAAATATGCAGAGGCTACTTTGAATATTGCACAATGTATACCTGGATGAAGACATCTTGTGCTAACCCAGAAATATATCCAAATTTTATGTATCAATTAAAAATAAGAATAGACACCATATACTTTGGCTGTTGGACTAAAGAAATCAATCTTAAAGAAACCAGAATACTTACTCCCTTTGTGGCTAGCTTTCATAAGGCCGAAAGGTGCTATACAGGCTGCTGGAGGACAGAAGACATCTTTTCATCCTCTCTTCTGCAATATTCCTTGAGCCTTGGGGAAGATGATATCAATGTCCCATTTAGAGCTGAACATTCAGTGGTCACTTATTCTCAATACTTTAATGAATTATGAGTCTGCAGTGAGAGAAACTCTAATCTATAGACATAAATATAAATATTTAGAAGGCAGTAAACATATTTACCCAAATTAAAGCAGTAACTCTCCCACTAGAGTATATGATCACCTGAGCTACAAGTTTTCAACAAAGTTTTTACAGTACCAGACATGAATTCCCTCCTGTGGAGCACGTCTGAAATCCAATTGCAAAGCAGTTGGTTACCTCCATAACATTATGCCATTATTGCACCAGGAGACACATCTTCACTAGCAGACCAGTAGTATAGTACAAGTAAATTTCTTAATGCTACTGAACCATACATTTAAAATGGTTACATTGGTATTTAACTTTATGTATATTTTACCATATAAGCATATATATACATACATATTCATACCAGCATGACATAACCAGCTTTGGTAAGTGCTACTGATCAGACAAGTATGTCAGTTCATTGCTACATTAAAAAATCACTTCAAAATTCGGTGCCTGAAGGCAACCATGTTCTTGCTGATGATTCTATGAGTTAGCAATTCAGACTAGACTTATTTAGGCGATATTGTATAAGTCTTGCTTGGAGCCTTTTATGTAGTTGTCTGGGAGCTGGCCATTTCCTGATCATCTTATTTATAGGTATGGTGGCTAGTCTGGGTCATATTTCCTTGATTCTCTTACACATATTCACTCCGTCAGGATAATCCTGACCCCATTCTTGGTAACTAGTTACAAGACAGTAAGTACCAATGTGTGAGCACTTATCAAGCTACTGCTTGCTTCAGATTTAAAGATGTACTGTTGGCCAAAGGCAAGCCCCAGGGCCAAATCTGAAGTTGATATAGGAAGGGACCACACAAGACATAGGAAAGAATCAGACAAGTAGGTATGTTGACAGACCCAAGAGCATTCAAGTCTTCTTTAAAAAACACCTATCCTCGAGGGCAAATATTTTATAAGCATCTAACCAACTGTGTTTTCCAGACCCTACACAACATGGAAAAATGGAAAAACCCAATTCCACCACCCCCCTTTTCCCCATATTAAGGGGGAATGAGGAGAAAGTACTTGTGAGAAGTATTTGTGAAAAGTATTTGTGAAGGTCACAGCTCAGGGATGCAGGCTCACTAAAAGACTGAGACTTAATTATAGAATATCTCTTTTCTTCAAATTCAACACCACATCAATCAGGCATGGGAAAGGGACAGTCTAGTATCAGTGTTGACAGAAGCCCATAACATTCTGTTCTTCACAAAACACCTGTCAAAGGGAAACTGTTTTATGAGAGTCTAACAAGCTGCATTTTCTAGAACCTAACACAAAACACAAACAAAACTAGAAATTTGTGATAAATTGTTATTTACTCCAGTTCTTTATGTTCCTAAGATGCTATATACCTTCATCCTTGCTATGGCTTTGTGTAGGCAGGGGGCCTGTCACCCTTGACTTTGGGCTTGGCCATGCAACTTGCCTTAGCTAATGGGATATTAGTAAATAAGGGGAGGTGTGAAAAGTTTTTGGATAGAGGCACTTGACCCTTCATAGTCTAGTAGCATGCCACAAGGAGACTTTCTTTCTAGTAGCTATTGTCCCTTCAGTCTGGAAGCCAGAGCAAACACATCTGACCAGACCTGAACTCAGCCCCAAGCTGGAATCACAGCAGCCAACCAGCTATATGTAGGATAACTATGCAGGTAAGCAAAGTCCAGATCAGCTGGACAATAGTGACTTTCAGACCAATCAGCAAGACAATAAATATTTCTTTATATGAAAGAATTTTGTAATGGCTTGTTATATAACTCATCGGAGGTTTGCTTGACTAATATAGAAGTGTATAATTAGAAATAGGCTGGTATTGAGACAAAAACAAAGTATTCTCCTGACTGGGTGGCAGGTGGCCTAGAATTCATTATTTGAAGCTGATAAATGATGCTTTGTTGAGTGGTGGTAAGACATCTGGTTAAACTGTCGCCCATGATTACCTGAAAGACAGGCATCGGACCTAATGAAATGGTTTTAAGGCAGACTATTAGTAAACTAGATGCATTTGATAAAGCACCAGGGCAAAGAGACAAGTGTGTGTGGGGGGTATCAGTTTGTGAGTAGACTTAAATGGAACAAGATCACAAGATCACAAACATGCATATTTGGATAAATGAAATTATTTCTCATCAAATCGCAAGAATGGTCAGTAAAATAGCTCAAACCTATAATCCCAGCACTAGGCTGCTTATTGACACACCCTAAGCTAGGTATGTAGCTCAGTGCGAGAGCACTTGACTGTATGTTCAAGACCCTGGGTTTCACCCCTGCCCCCACACAAAAATATTAGCACAAGCAAAAAATTTTCAACACAAAGGCTCAGCCAATTCTGGCATATTAGTGAGACTTTATAAAAGGCTGAAGTATGGTAGAGGTCATTTCAACTGTCCACAAGGGCTGATGAGAGCATTAAAAGTCTTGTCTGAGAATCATGAAGTCACTAAGGTGTTCTTATCTTGGTTAAAAGAGAGAAGCATATCCACAAAAAATAGTAGGTGTGTCTTTGGGCTAATAGAAATTAAATTCTAAGAAAACTTAGAAAATGTGTTAAAGAGACCTATTAACAGGGGAAAAGAAAGAAAAGAAAAAAAAAGGAAAAAAGAAAAAAGTGTCCTACAAACCTAGTATAAAAATAAACTGAGGTCTAGTCAAGATTTAAGAGTTTGCAAGCTCCCCGGGGAAGGCAGCCTGAGGAATGCCCGAATTCTCTCCTCTCTGGAGGTAGCACCCCACCCTTTGTCTGTCTTGTTCTACCTAACAAGTAGGTGGGGAACAGGAATCAGGCCTTATGTCCCTAAGTCCTTTTTGTCCCCAGCAGCTGGGAAGACTATTTTATGAAGAATTCTCCACCTTTTACGCCTGCCATGAGCATAAACATCTGATTAGCAAGCAGGCTCACGCTTCCTCACCACGTCAGCCCACTTTGTGTTCTAGGCACAAATAAGTGACCCCTTTTCTTTTTATAATAGAAAGATTCAGTCAGGCTCAAGGATCTTTATTTCCTCCAAAAGACCACCAGACTCCGGGGGGATGAGATGACAGTGCTGACCCGCACCTTCTGTCTCCACCCTACCTTCTGCAAGCATTGGGCCCTGCGTGGGACGGTCCACAGAAGGGATTTGTCACTGCACTGCTAGCCTACCTCACTGTGCTCAGGCAAATAGGGCAAGCAGTTAGGGAACCAGCCTCTCTAATGCCACTGGATCTGAGGACCTGTCTTTCCCCCATAGAAAGAAACCTGATCTCATTGGGAACACCACGTTTTGCAAGTGGGAAATATCAACAATACTTAGGTCATAGAAAAATCCAAGATTGGAGGGACATTCTCAAAGCCTAAGGCCCTTGACTATATGCTCAGAAATTTCAAGAAGGGATTTTCTGGATATTATAGTGTTAAATTGACTTAGAGGAACTCTGAGATTTGTGCCAGGAGGAATGGCCTTTCTTTATCTGGGAATGGCCCCAGGAGGGAACACTGGACCTTCCCACTGTCAGAGCAGTGACAGAGACACCTGCACACCCAGATCAGTTCCCCTATATAAACTCACAGTTGCAAGTGGCTGTATCCTTATCACCCTGGACCTGGCTCTACACAAATAAGAAGGGAGAATGTAAGATTCTGGATGCCAGAGCCGAAAAGAAGACTGGAGAGATGCTCATTAGTTAAGAGCAATGGCTGCTCTTGCAAAGGATCCAGGCCCCATTCCTAGTGCCCATATGGTGGCTAACAACCATGTAGAACTCCATTTCCAGGGGGCTCTGACACCCTCTTTTTTTTTTTTTTTTTTTTTNTTTTTTGCGGCTCTTAGTCTCAGCCTTTAACGGCTGCGCTATCGCCCCTGACACCCTCTTCTGACCTCTTCAAGTATCACATGAGAGAGGTGCAGTTACTTACCTGCAGGCAATGTACTCATAAAATTAAAATAATAAATAAAATATATTTTAAAAACATTATTCACAAGGAAGACCCAGAAGAGGAAGCATGGCTGCTACTCTCACAACCTTCCTTCTGCTTACTGCTGCTGTGGTGCCCAGGTTTCCTCAGTCACCCGAAAGACCTCTTCCCTTGGTGCCTACCACAACCCAAACACCAGCTATGCCAAACACCAGCTATGCACACAAGTGTGCCAGCCATGTCAAGAGACCCTGCCCCAACAGCAGGGGTCAGAGCCTCACTCACAGCACCACCTTTACAGGGGTAGCTTTGGCAGGCAGTTGTGTCAAGCATTTTCAAACAGCAAGCTTGCAGCAGGCCCCACCATAACGCAAGTTCCAAAGGAGCCAAGCCCAGCTCCATTTCCTTGGATGCTAGGGAAAGGCAAACCCCAAGTCCAAAGCTGGCTCCTCGCTGAAAACTGAGGTGACTTTGATCAACCTCTCAGGTGACTTGACAGCCTGAGGCTTTCCAAATGCCTTCCAGAGCCCCTCACCATGAGAATGGTGCCCTATGACCAGGTCATTCAAATCTCTACTACCAGCCTTTTAGCACCACAGACCTCCTCAATTGGAAGCAATCTACTCCAGCCTTCTCAGACAAACCTCATTATGATTGACCTACTCAAGACCATTTTCCTAATATATCAACCGACTTGTAGCAATTGCAGACCTCTTCAAATCTTCTTCACTATTTTTAATTTGTTTTTATTTTTACGTATATGAATATTTTGCATGCATGTATGTCAATGCACCTATGGTGTGCAATGCCCACGTGTATTAGTCACTTTTCTGTTGCTGTGATAAACCACCATGACCAAGGGAACTTATAAAAGGAAGAGTTTATTTGAGCTTATGATTGACGATTCCAGGGAATCAGAGTCCATTGTAGTGGGAGGCATAGTGGCCAGGGTTGGAGCAGAAAGCCAAGGTTCATATCTTCCAATGAGCACAGGAAATGGAGAGAGATCCTCTGGAGACTAGCAAGGCTTGTTAAACTCACTAAGCCCACCCCCAGTGATGTACTTCCCCCAGCATGGCCACCAACCTAAGACCTCCCAAACAGTGCCGCCAAATGGGGACAAAGTGTCTGAATACTTAAAGCCTATGGGGGACACTCTCATTCAAACCACCACACCATGGAAACCATAAAAGGGTGTGAGATTCCCCTGGAACTGGAGTTAAGGATGGTTGTAAGCTGCCATGTGAGTGGAGGGAACTGAACTAGGGTCTTCTGCAAGAGCTGCCAGTGCTCTTAACCACAGAGCCATCTCTCCAGCCTCTTCAAACCTTTTTTATTTTAACATTTTATTTATTTTTATTTTATGTGTATGAGTGTACTGCTTGAATGTAAGTGCACCTGTGTTGTGCAGTTCCCTTGGAAGTCAGAAGAGGGAAAAGAATCCCCTGAAACTGGAGTTTGGGATGGTTGTTTGCAGCCATGTGGGTGCTGGGAATCAAATCTGGTCCTCTGCAAGAGCAGCCAGTGGTCCTTAACCACTGAGCCATCTTTAACACAAAAAAATAGATGCTGAATTTTGGAGGAGGCTCAAAAAGAGGCTCCAAGGGTGGGTCCCAAGTTGTGAAATTGATCCTACAACCTGGGCCCAGCATGCTCCACCTACTCACCAGCAGACTGGGACTTCAATGATGAGGATGGAAAAGAGTCTCCTGACAGTTGTAGACTGGCCCTGATATAGGAGTAGAAGCTGGGGCCAAGAAGCCAGTTAACATGTTAAAGACAGCAGAAGTCTTCCAAAAGCCTAACAAATCACCCCACAGAGTTTTTGGTGAAACTATGAAGCATTCCTGATATATATTGCTTTTAATTCAGAGATCAGAGACTATCAGTGCATAGTGAATACAGCCTTTGTATCTCGTCACATCCTGACCTCTGCCACAAGATTCAAACACTAGAAGGCTTTTCAGGGTTGAATGTGACACAACTGCTGGAAGTTGCCAATGAAGTATTTGTAAAGTGGGCCCAGGGGAACTAGAAAACAGCACACAGCTTATAAGCAAACGTCAGCTGGCAGTTGGACACCTCAACTTTCGAGAAAAAAAGAAAGTCAAAGGAAGGCCCCTGCTCCACCAGGGCCTCTGTGCATGCTGCAAGGAATCAGCCTTTGGAAGAAAGAATGCCCTCCCCTGGAAAAGATAGCAGACAGACCAGAGAGGCCACATCATCCCAGCAGAAGAAGCCAGTGGCCCGAGCAAGTTACTGGAGAATTTATCAGACTAGCTGGCATGGAAAACAAATAGGACCAAGCAGGCTTGGTTGGTCAGCACAGACAACAGAATTATAGACACTAATCCAGGCACTGAGGCTGGAGGAATCCATACAGGTACTGCCCTCTTTGGCATGTTGTAATATAAATCATGTGCCAGTACTGATACAGGTTGGTCTCCAGGTGTAACATCCTTATTAGGGGAGACCAAGACACAATTCTCTTCTAACCCGTAGAAAGACATGTGTAACTCTTCCTGTCCAGAGTTGCCAGTTTAACAGATTTCACTTCTGGTAGCATTGGGGATCACTTCTGGGGTGGCTCTCAAAGTAGGAAGTATATCTCACACACACAGATAAAAGCCAACAGCTCACCCAAGCCTATGACAGACTCTCACCAGAACTGTCTCAGTCAATTTTCATAGTTCAAAACCAATTAGATAATCTAGCTGCAGTAGTCCTCCAAAACAGAAGGGGATTGGGCTTACTAACTGCAGAAAAGGGAAGAGGAACTCTGCTTGTTCTAAGAGAAGAGTGCTGTTTCTATGTTAGTCAGTCTGGGATTGTACAGGGTGTAATAAAAGACATCCAAGATAGATTCAATGGCAGAGAGAGGTTATGGCCACATCCTGGTCTTTCTGTCTTCCATCACCCCAGGGTTTATGCCACTTGTATGTCCATCATCAATCATTACGATGACTTTCCTATTTGGACATTGTATCCTCCAAGGGCTTAGTAATTTCATTTCTTCTTGTCTGGATGCAGGGAAACTACAAATGGTCCTAATGTCCATGCCTTCATAGTATGCTTTGCATCATGTAGATAATGAAAACCAAAACTGATCATTAAGAGTTGATGCTTTATGTAACAGACAAATTAGCATAAAAAGGAGAATAGTAAGGAAAAGTTATACTCATAACCTTCTGTATTCAGATATAATCTTCTTTTAAGCTTAAGAGTATTTTGCAGTTTTCTTTTGTTTCACTTACTAGGTAGATACATTGAAATATAAAGTAAAAATGCTTTACTACTCAGTAATGCTTTATTGCTCTGTGATGTTTTCACTACCCTAAGATGTTTTATTACTTTGTTTTTGTTTTGTTTTGTTTTATTGGTTAATATTTATCTGATTATGTGTTTATTAGATATCAGTCACTGATGATACAAAAGCAAATGAGAAATTATATTTTTGGTACAGTTATACACAGGTATGTGCATGATGAAAATTCATCAAACTGTATATTTGGTCATCTTTTAAAAATGTAACTCATGGACTGAAGACTCATGTCTCTCCAAGAATCCTCCAAACCTTCAGTGCCAGATGGGGACTGCTGAGACACTCAGCTTGTGGACTGAGCTTTTACTGGTGTTTCAGCCTCTTCATAGTATTGGTTGCCATTGTTGGACTACCCAGGCTATATCACGGAGACTAGTACAGGAGGATCAAGACAGGATGTGGTGCTTACTGGACCTCATTTGGTAACCATGGGAAGGGAAACCCCCAGCGTGGAGCACAAAGGCAGGACTGATGGTTGTTTGGGCTTGCCAAGGAGGAGCCCTCAAACATGACATCTTCAGCCTAACAAAAAAAATTTTTTTAAATAAATCATAAGCTGAAGATGCTAAAAGATATATGTGGCACGCATATATGCATATTTTGGAGTGATGAAGATTGGAAGGAACAACAACAAAAGACTGAGTCTTTTTTCTTTTTTTTTATTAGGATGAAAGATTTCATGTTTGAAGGCTCTTCCTTGGCAAGCCCAAAGAACTGACTGAAATGGTGAACTTCTGCTCAAAACAGTAAACTTTTGCATCAAAATTTTTAAAAGAGACTGAGAAAAAGATGCAAAACATGTTTGGCAGAATGCATGAGCTCTGGTGGGGTGTGGGAGGAGGCAAGGAACAGGGAATTGGTCTAGACTTGATTGAAAATTTTGTATGAAATGTGCAAAGCTTCAATAAAAATTGGCTTTAAAAATAAATAAATAAATAAAAATGTGATTCATAATTAGTTTTTATAAAGGTTATTATGTGTCTCATCTTGCACTTTTTTCTCATTCTTTTGATTTTATATTACTCTAAAATATGCATACATACCCTCCACCTGTATACCAAAAATTCCAAAGTCTGAAAATAAATGATAGGTTAATTCTAGAACCTGTTAAGGGATTCACAATATAAGAACACAATTGTTTTCAGATCACAAGGAATATAACATTAACATTGCTCAGTTTGCCTTACAACTAGGTACTTGGTGCTAGCATCCACAGATGAGGGATACCATTTGTTGTTCGTCTTTCTGGGACTGTGTTACTTCACTTAACATAATAGTTTTATTACTTTGTAATATCTTGAAGCTGGAATGCTTTCCACCCACTATGTCAGTTGATAAAGATATAAATCTAAGATAACAGAAAGTTCATGGTTTAATGAGACACCTGGTCCAGTTAATCCAAGAAGAATGTAGATAAAATGAGACAGATCTCTAAACTTCTTATGGTGGTAACTGTTTTTGTAAAATGCAATGATAATGTGACTCATTCCTAGCCCAGCCTGGCCTAGCCCTATATCAAAAGGTGGCAGATATCCTGACCCAAGCCTGGGATATCGACTATGTGAGCAATGATAACCAAGTGAACTCAGGAAGGAATTTTCCTGAGATAACATGGCTCATCATGAAAAGAAACATAAAGCCCAGGTGCCAGCCATAAAATGATAACTAAAAATGCCCATTTAATCTCCATCTACACTTATGTTCAGAACCCAGAACATCTTGAAACCATTGTCGCTAGTTACATAAAAAAAAAAAAAAAAAAAAAAACAAGCTTTCTGACTCTCCATTGTAGATGCTTGATCGCTTAGCTGTAATTTTTCATAATAATTTCCTATAAGTAAGCTCTCACCCATCGAACTCATCTGTTCACCAAGTTGGACTCTGGTCCAAATCTTTCTTGCCTTGGTCTGACATTGGCTCCCTGCGATGTTTCTAAGCCACATTACAGTTACGCCTGAATTTTAAATTTTTTTTGTTATTTTATTTATTTTTGTATGTGTATGAATGTACTGTCTGCATGTAGGTCTGTGCACCCGTGTCGTGCAACGCCGCGGAGGTCAGAAGAGAGTCTTGGATTCCCCTGGAACTAGAGTTCTGCTGGAATTGGAGTTACAGACGGTTCTCAGCCGCCATGTGGGTGCTGGGGATTGAACCCGGGTCCTCTGCAAGAGCAGTCGGTGCTCCCAACCGCTAGGCTATCTCTCCAGCCCCATGCCTGAATTTTAAAACACAGCCTAACTCTTAGCACTCATTTTAAAGCCAAGAACCAAACTGCTAAGAATCAAAACTGCTGAGAACCTTTTCCCTCAAGTTTCTGCCAGAACTGTCCTCTGGAGCAAGGACTTTACTCATTGAAACAGTTTCTCCCACTTGAAATACAGACTTCAGACCCATCCATATCTTACCAGCGAAGAATTTCCCCCTTTGATCCCTAGATCAAGAAAACCACACACACAATTATGAAACAACTTCTCTCATTTGCAATGAGAAAATTGCTTTGATATGTGAAACATGCATAGACACATTCATACCCTCTCTTGCTTGTAGGGAATGTGTCCCTGCCTGCAGGGGCATGTAACGTTAGGTACTCGAGGGATACCCCAAAACCTGTGGAGATGAGCGAGAGAAAAGAACGAGACTTTGCAAGAAGATTGTCAAAGAATGATTTATTGAATTATGACAGCAGTATATATTTGGCAAAAGGCGGGAAGAATCAGGAAGAGGGGAGGGGGTGGAAGGTAGGTCTTGTAAAAGTTAAAGTTTATCGGGGCTGGATGCTTGCGCTGGCAGAGATTGTTTGTCCGTGATAAGCTTCCTCCGGGGGCTGCTGGCTCCGGCAGATAATATTTGCATATGATAAGGTTCCTCCAGAACATCAGGTATGCAGGTAGGAAGCTTCTCTGCACGTCTGCACCTTAGAGGACAGTTCTGAAGCTATTTCAGAGTTAACTCTTTACGAGCAGGCTTACAGCTCCTAACAGGAATGGAAGGATCCTGAGGAATTAAGATCATATGCCCAGGCCACAAGAGTAGCACATGACTCAGTGAGCTTGCTTACATTAAAACAGTAACTTTTTGGTTGCAAGGTTAGGTAAAAGTCCAAATTATCTCCATATTGTAAAAGTCAGTCCTACAGTTCTTTCTCTGGGGTGAGTAGATATATGTTAATGTATCCTATAAGAAACAGTAAATATTAGTCTTTTCTTTCAAACCTTGTAAAACTTAAAACTTGGTTTATAACAAGGAATTCCAATCTTTTTTTTTAATCCCACCACACCCTGAAAGGTTTTTGTTTAAGGTAAGGCCTTGATGCATTTCTGAGCCAGATGGCCTGGGGAAATGGAGCTCTTCTTCCTTCTGGTGTCAATTGTTTTTAACTAGCCAACTGGGAAAGACTGGGAAATCAGACCCTAGACAATGAGGAAAAGGCAGTTCTCTTGCATTTAGAGATAAAGTCCCACCAAGCTTCCAGGTCCTGCATGTACTTGCTGGATCTGACTGATCACATTAGGCACCCTATTGCAAAAGTAAATCTGCTTTGCTGAGTTACTTTCACTTTGTCCACATGTTCTTTCTGTAGTATTGATGGGGTCCTTGGACCTCAGATTTTATGTCTAATTTCTTTTCTCTTTTTTTGTCTTTTGAGTCGGGGTCTCCCTATAGCCCCAGATGGCCTAGAACTCACTATGTAAACCAGGCTGCCCTTGAATTCACAAAGATCTGACTGCCTCTGCCTCCCAAATGCTGGGATTAAAGTTGTGCGCCACCACACCTGGCCTTTTATTTCCAATTTCTAATATCCCCAGGAACAATGTCCTATAACAGGCATTTTTCAAATATATTAGTGGAAACATTGAGTAGTAGGTTAAAGGGGAATCTGTTGACCTTAGGTGCTGTCTTGACAGTATTCTTAGCTTTTTGATTGGTTGGAAAACTAGTGTTCTATTTGTACATTACAAATGATTTACCTAATGACCACAAAGCTGTTAGATCAAGTACAGAGGAGGGCAATCATGATTACTATTAATGCCAGGTGTGGTGGCACACACGGATCTCTGTGAGTTCAAAGCCAGCCTGCTGTACATAGCCAGCTCCAAGCCAGCTGGGTCTAAAGAGGGACCCTGTCTCTCAAAAATACCAAAAAAAAAAAAAAAAAAAAAAAAAAAAAAAAAAGATTAATATTAAGAGAGCTAACGATGGCCCAAGATAAATTGTAAATAGTTTCTGCACCTGTATTATTCCAACCTTTCCACAGTCATTGACATTCTAGTCAGTTAACCAGCCTTGCAAAATGTTCAGTTTGAAGGTGCAGTTTTTTCCTGAGAACTTTGGTTGACAGAAAACACATGAACTCAGGACCGACATATTTTAGTACGGGGAAGTTGGCTTCTGGGGCTCCAGCAATCTTCGACAAGGGCCTTCCTCTGGATAACTAATCCCATCCCTGAAAACTGAGTGTTTACAATAGCAAGCATTCATCCCCGTGTTCACTGGTCTTTCAATTAATTATAGGTCTGATAATTGAGGTTGGCTCCACTGGCAGCACAATGGATTGGCTGGACTCACGCTCTAGCTGAGGTGGGGTAATGCGCTGTACAGGCTGATGTCTGCACACCGGACTGAAGAAGTAGCTACCTAGGAGAAATCTTTTACTTCTTTTCACTGAAGCATAAGAGGCAAGCCCTCTATACAAGAATAGGTCAGCTCTCTACTCCATATGATATGCTGCCCTGTTTGAATTTGACAATGAATTTTCTCAGTATTTGTGAAGACATTCTGTACCATGCCATCAAATGTTTCTTATAAAAGAGCTGTATGAGAAATTTGTTCTAGCAGTCACTGATAAGAAACACTTTGCTTTCCATTGAAGAACTAGTTTTCCTTTTCCTTTTTAATAGACTCTTTTGTAGAAAAAAAGTAATGAATGCAAAAAATGTAATATTTATGTGCGATTTGAGGAGTATGGTATTAGAAGGTAGGTAAGCATAAATTACCTCAAATGCACAAGAAACTTGAAACCATGTCCTACGAGCATCTACTGAAGAAAACAGATACCTTTAGAGGAGATTTGAAGAGACAGATTTGAAAATACTAAAAAAGGCTTTAATGTTTTCTATCTCCCAGGGATGTCTTAAAGCTCTACTGTATAATTTGTAAGTAACATCTAATATAAGAATCATATTTTACTCTCCTTCTGAAAGGTCAGAATCTCAGCAAAGATGATATGGTCATCATCAACCCTCTTCTTCCCTCCCAGTCCAGGATCCCTGAGGATACAACTATGAAATGGGAATTCTCCATTCTCCAGCCTTAGAACATGCTATGGCAGCTAAGATGGAGAGCTTGAAGTTCAAGGTTGTTGTCTTTGGTCACTGTGTTAATTTGCTATAGTCACAAATATACTCTAAAACAAGACATCCAACACTCAGTTCCCTAAAAACAGTGATTTATACTTAAAATTATTTCCCTATCATTCAGGAAGGCTCTGTAACATATCTCACTGTACAACCAGGATTGAGCAACAGTGAATACCCTTCTGTGTTTTTATCATGCAGAGATCATCTGCTCCTGAAGGTGCATGTGGAAGCATATGAAAGCTCTAAGGACTTTCTGCTTCAGAGTCACACACTGTCTCTTCCACCCACATAGCACTGGGCAAAGTGAATCACACTACCAGGCTAAGAGAAGGGCACTGCAGGTCATTCTGCACATACCACCTCAGCAATGGCACAATGTATAACACTTCTACAGGAGCACAAAGGACACAGATTTAATTCAATCCACTAGTGTATCAGAGGAATAAAGAATGTGGGATGGAAGCCATGCTGACCTGAGGGCTATGGAGATTCTAGTGAAGGGGGTCAGAATGCTCTATGCCGACCTGAGGGCTATGGAGATTCTAGTGAAGGGGGTCAGAATGCTCTATGCTGACCTGAGGACTATGGAGAGTCTAGTGAAGGGGGTCAGAATGCTCTATGCTGACCTGAGGGCTATGGAGATTCTAGTGAAGGGGGTCAGAATCTGTATTCACCAGAAGGTTTTATAGTTAGAAATGAGCATTTTAGTAGATTTGAAGCTTTGGGGTCTATGTGTGCCTGTTATCTGTACATATGGGGAGAGGAGGGAATCCAATGTCCTCTATCACTCTCCACTTCATTCTTTTTGAAGCAGGATCTCTCCTTGAGTCTGGTTCTTAGAGGGGTTTCTATTTGTGACACTCCACATCCCCCAGAGGTTGGAAGTCAGCAAGCCCCAGTAATTCTCCTGTCTCTGCCTCCCCTCAGTACTGGGGTGACTGGTGTGCACAATATTACCCACCCCCAGGTTGTAACTTAGTTGCTAGACTCTGAACTCCAGTCCTCATGCCTATTCTAACCACTGAGCCATCTCTCTACGCCCACCTTTTAGAATCTTATGGTGTGTTGTTACTGTAATTCAATAGGAGTAAGAATAAAATCAGGGGCTGGAGAGATAGCCTAGCAGTTAAGAGCACCGACGCTCTTGCAGAGGACCCGGGTTCAATCCCCAGCACCCACATGGCGGCTAAGAACCGTCTATAACTCCAATTCCAGGAGAACTCCAGTTCCAGGGGAATCCGAGACCCTCTTCTGACCTCCGCGGCATTGCACGACACGGGTGCACAGACCTGCATGCAGACAATACATTCATACACATACAAAAAAAAAACAAAAAAAAGAATAAAATCAGACCAACCACATCGTTGAAGATTCACTAGGGTGATTACACAGGTATTCTGCTGATATACAAACCACCTACTAACAAAAATCCATGCTGTTGAACTACTGCAGCCATGTACTGTGGGTCTCAAAGCCTTGCTTCAGCCATTCCCCATTCAGATTAAAATGAAGTTTTACTGGGAACCAAATCACTAAACAGAGCTGAGGGAAATCCTGGGCAATGTGTGATTCCTCTTTTTTAGTTGAGGAAATCCAAGCAAATAGAAGTGACCAGACTTGGGAAACCACTTGATTATTTATTCTGCAATGTTTTATTGCAACAAGACACTTGAGCTTGTTCTAAGAATAAGTTTCGCTAGCAATTAAGCCCCTAAAAATGTTGGTCCCTTAATAGTTACTGAGAGCATAGGGTTCTAGCTTCAAAATAAAATTCAAGTGGGTCAGTGCTTATTCTCTTCCTATTGACACTTAAAGGACATTTGGACTTTGAAGGACTAAGACCTAGTTTGCATTTGTTGTTGTATCAGAACATATATATTAATTTTCTTAAGAAGTTGAGGTCTAATGGGGACCTAGCACCTTTCTCCCTTCCTGACAATCTTCTCACTCTTCCATTGGAAACGGCCATTTCCTCAGAAAAGGAAAAATGGAAAATATCAATGTAAGCTGTCATTCCTGCTTTTAAACGATTAACTTTATTCTAAAAGAGCTATCCATTAAAACAGCAAAACACTGGTAACCAACTCTCTCAGTATTCGAGTGGTACCTGTCCACTGATGACCGTCTCTGCTCTTGTCAGTCAAATGGCCTTTCAATGAGTCTGTCATACTGTATTTATATATACAGAGCACTGCCTCCCAGTGATCTCTCAGAGGTTAAGTCACACTCTAATATAAATAAATGGGAATTGGTACAAGAACAAAGAGAATTCTCAGGGCTGGAGAGATGGCCCTGGGTTGATTTCCAGCACCCACGTAAGCTGCTACCAATGTCTGTTAAATCCAGTTCCAGGGGATCCAACTCCCTTTTCTGGCCTCTGGGAGGCACTGCTCGTGGGTGTGTGCACTTAAATACAATAAAATAAAAATATTTAAAAAAAAAAAAAGATAGGAGAGAATTCTTACAACAGGCAGACACCTTGGGCTCAGTAGGTAAAGGTTTTTTTCTCAAAACCTTGGGGACCAGAGTTCAATCCCCAGAATCCACATAAAAGTGGAAAAAGAGAACTGACTCCATAAGGTTATCCTCTGACCTCTACACACACATACAGAGGTAATAATAAATTTTTTAAAAGATTCTCTCCTTGATCAAGCTTTTGAGTCCTCTCACCCCACCTTGCCCAGCCTGGTTTGCCTAGAATCCTGCTAAGTCAGTTTAGCAAGCATTCCTGCCCCCACACCTCTCCCCGCCCCCTTGATATCTGATCATCCTCCGTATTTGATCAAATATTTCATCCCTTATCCTTCAAACCTGCGCACCCTAGCCTGCCTTCGGCAAGAATCCTATTCAGTAGGTTTAGCAAGAATCCCTCAAACTTTTGATATTTCAGTAATTTTCCACACCTACTCACCACAAATCAACAGTTTTTTATACTGTATTCGATATTGAACTCGATCTCTCTCTTATGAAGTCTTCCTGTCTCAGTAAGCATTAAAAGTTTTTTGTTGTTGTTTTTTTTGCTTTTTTCCTTTAACAAGCTCCTGATGACAATCTAAACCCAAAATCTTTTTCTGGAATGAGGAGCGTTTCTGGACTTCTTTGAACACTTTTGATTTTTGTCCATAGAGCTACAGACTTCTTTGAACATTTCAGAGAGAGCTACACAGCTACTTCGTCCATTATGTACTTGGGATTTAACAACAAACACCTAAAAAATCTGCAAGCCCTCTTTTCCTATGTATAAACCTGCTAGTATGGGGCCCCTCTTCACCCCGCCAGCCGCCTCCTAGCTGGGCATGTTCAGAGCACATTCCTGGAGGCACCGGCAGGAGTGCCCGCCAGGATACTAGTAAATGCACACCAGGGCTGAATGCAAATAAGTCTCCGGACGTGCGCTCCCGCCTAGCCCAGGCTGGGCTGCTCCTGCCTCCTCCAGGCCGAGCTCGCCGGGCCGGGCCGGGCCGGGCAGCAGGCGCGCGGGCACAGCGGCCCAGGCCAGCCCGGGGACGTCCCCGCCGCCGAGGCCTGCTGACATCAGCCGCTCCTCCCCTCGCCTCCCAACACCCTCAGCTCCGGCCAGACCCTCCCTCCTCCCACCACGTGTCCTCCGCCCTCCCGAGGGGCAGCGCGCACGGGAAGCGGGAGCGGCGGAGTGGATGGCGCCGTGACAGCCGGGCCGCAGCCCTCGTCGCCACCCGCGGCCCTGGCCCCGCGGCCCCGCTCGGCCGGGCGGTGAGTGCGCGCGGGCGGCGGGGACGGGCGCGGCAGCGCGGCTCCTCCTCCGGGCCAGGCGGCTGGGCCGCGGCGGGGCGGGGGCGCGGAGACTCGCTGCCGCCGCCTTTGTTGCGGGCCGGCAGGGGGAGGCAGGCGGCGCCGGCCGTGCACGCCCGGCAGGTGCGCTGCAGGCCGCAGCGGGCGGGGAGCGCGGAGGGAGGGAAACTGGGCAAGATGGCTGGAGCGGTCTGAAGCCGGGGGCGCGGCGAGCTGCCGCACCTTCGTGCAGGGCGGCGGCCCCTCCCACCTCCCTTCCCACCGCTGGGTCCGGGCCTCTGCCAAGTTCTGGCCCCAGCTCCCGGAGATGCAGCTCCATCCCTCCCTCCCCGGACCCATGCGTGCCTGCTCCTCTGTTTTTCGGAAACCTTGAAGCTGACTTTGAACTCCGGGAGGATCTTTGCTTTGGAAGTCCTGTAAAATGGGACTCATAACGGGATGCACACTTAACCGCACACCTAGCAGTTGCGGGCATCCCTATGCAGGCAGCTCTTTGTACTGGCCAAGGAGTCTGTGAATAGAGACTATGCGGACCTAGGTGAGGAATCATGCCAGGTCGGGAAGGTGTCCCGTTGTTTTGCACCTCTCTCGGTATCCAGGCACACCCCTCTCAGTGCAGCACACTGACTTGGCCTTGAAAAGTCCTTTAATGCAAGACAGAGTTTCAGAAAAGGTTTGTGGACATCTTTGAATTTGGAAAACCCAGGTGATGAGTGTTTGGGGCCAAACTGTTCAATCGTCCTATCTCAGACACACTGACCTGGCAGCAAATAAAACTCTGTCCTCTGCCAGGATTCCATGTTCCTGTAGTATTGGCTGTGGGAAACTTGCCTGTCAATGCTCTGTTAAAACCTCCTCCAGGAATGCCTACCAATGGTCTCAGTTACGTCCTTCCTCTATACGAACTGTCTATACAAACTAGTCTGGCCTCTGTGCAACAGAAAGCTTTTTAAATATTTGAAGGCACTCAGATATGTGTCCTAGTCACAGGCCCCCTAAGAATAAAATATGCCACCTTTCCGCTTCCTGGTGGCTTCATAGAAACCCTCCTCTAGCAGTCAGGACTCTTGTTTCTTGCCTGCCTTCCAGCTGGAAGCAAACAATGCTTTGAGCTAAACAGGTTTGCAGACTGTCTCACACTGCCATTTGTGCTGAATCTTGCTTGCAGAGATGGAATCCTCCACCTACCCCCTCAGTTTGACTCTGAAAGAGGAGCAAGAGGAAGAAGAGATTGGTAGCAGAGGAGGCCAGGAATCCGAGGATGGCCCCACAGATATGCAGAAAGTACGAATCTGCTCAGAAGGCGCATGGGTGAGTAAGAAGGTGTGCCAGGCTTGCTTTAGGTGCCCTCCTGGGGCCGACATGGGAAGTAAAAATAGCCCAGCCTCCTGTGTTTGCATTCCTGAGAAAACAACCCCGTGGCTTCAAAAAGCAGTGCAAATAATGGAGGAGGTGCTGATGGGAACAGTTCCTTCAGCCACAAGGCTTGTCATTAGATCACAAGCCTCAGAAACTGAGACCTTGTCTCCTTGTCTCTCTCATTCACCCATTCTTTCTTATGCCCTGCTTGATGTTATCATGCATGTTGGCTGTAGGCACCAAATAAATATTTGCTAATTTACTGCTGGTTAAAGAGAAGCATTTTAACTAAGATGGTTCACTGAGCTGGCATGAGGAGAATTCAGACTTATCACAGCTCACTACAGGAGCAGAGCTCTGTGTCCCCAGGTTGAAATGGTAAGCTGTGAGGAATACACAGATTTAGCATATAAAACAGAATAGCATGATAGTAGTCAAGCGAACTTGAACAAATGTAATGCAACAGGTATTTAAAGTTACATTTATTTGTGGTAGTTACTGGACTTCATGGAAACTGAGTATGAGTCTAAATATTTTAAGTAAGCAATACATTGCACTGGTCTAGTTCTTCACTATGTGCAGACATTATCAGTATGGTTAATACATGATATACTTTGCATCCAGTTATGAGGACGCCCTTACTCATAGGACCATGACACGTCCAAATTATCTACTCTCTCCTCTCCTACTAAAAGGAACCTCAGGTCCAGAAAGGTTATCTGCTTTGCAACCAGAATTCATGTTTACGCTGCTTCCTAAAAGCAGACTTCCTGAACTGTAGCCTTAGCAGTAGTGCATTTTACTCTGTTTATCTCCAAAAAAACTACCATTCCCAGCCCCTGGATTCACTGGTCCCACTCTGTCTACCCCCAACCCCCTCCCACCCCGCCCCCCTCAGTTCTGACCCAGGGAGGAGTTAGTCCTGTCTGGCATCAGAAACCCTGGATTTTGAGGCTAAATTGGGCAACCCAGAACATCTAAATGGAGTGGTAAATTGTGGAACTGAGGGTAGTAAAAGTGGACCTCTGAATGTGTTGAGATAAAAGCATGGTGGAGACCATGCCTTGCACAGAAAAGAAGGAAGTGAGCAGAGGAGCTGGAGGAGGGGGCCTGGGAGCTTGTTGGGTGGGGCTGGGATTTGGGGCCTCTAGGAAGTCTGCTAACCACCTGCAGGTGCTTTACACAGTGAGCTAAGATCCCCACCTTCATGGAGTTGTAGTCTTCTGAGCAGGACAGGAAAGAAGCCTAACAGTACAGTATATAGACAGCACAAGTGGAGGTCAGCACAGGATGCTCTTGAAGCTGAGGGCGGGGAAGTCCCATTCATGCTGACAGTGTGCTTCCTGGACAAGGGCCTGGTGTTAAGCAGTAGACTATTTTGCCCTGCTTCCCACTCTGGAACATTTAGCAATATACGGAGACACTGTTAATTACTATAACCTGAGGTTGGGGGTCTGAAGTCCTACTAGAATCTAGTGGTTTGAGCCAGGAATCAACCTATACATTTATAATACAGATCAAAGTGTCCTATATATAGAAGAAATTATGTAGCCGGAAATGCCAACATCGTAAGCTTGAGATGCAGCTTTAGGGCATTCAATTAGCAAAGGAGAAAAAAATGAATCTGTACTTTAAATGCACTCTGAATTGAGGTTGTACTGAGTGGGATGAGCACAGGAAGGGAGGGGCTTCCACTCCAGGCAAGAGGACAGCACCGCAAAGGTGCTGGAGAGAGAAGCTGTGGGCCCGGTTAAAAGCCACCCCTAAAACTGGAACCTGAAGTACAAGGCAGGGAGTAGAAGGGGGTAAGCCACCAGCCAGGGGGACATGGTGCGCTGCTCCAAGTAATTAGAGTGCCCCTCAGCAGCTTTCAGGAATGAGTCCGAACCCTGTCATTCTACATAAAAGGCCTCGGTATAGCAAAGAGCTTAGAAAGACTATGTTCTGCGGCACATTGCTAAGGCCTAACTGGCCTTTTCAGACAACACCAGTTAGGGAATAAGACTCTGACTATATGACCTCAGCCAAATTATTTAGCCACTCTTTCCTTAACCATAAAAGTTCAGGGCTGGAGAGATGGCCTAGCGGTTAAGAGTGCCGACTGCTCTTACAGAGGACCCCATGGGTTCGATCCCCAGCACCCACATGGCGGCCGAGAACCGTCTGAAACTCCAGTTCCGGGAGAACTCCAGTTCCAGGGGAATCCAACACCCTCTTCTGACCTCCGCAGCATTGCACAACACGGGTGCACAAACCTGCATGCAGATAGTACATTCATACACATACAGAAATAAATAAAATTAAATAAAAAAAATTAAAAAAAAAGTTCAGTAGCAATCTCCATATCCATAGCTTATTTAAATAAGAGATAGCTTATTCAAAAGAGAGAACGTGTTTATATGAACAGAAGTACCCTATACAGTGAGTGCACCTAGCAGAGGCTCTATTGGTGCAGGGGTATAGACTCCATCTCCTCTGGTCCCTGCTGTCTGCTGAGTAGTTGGAAAGCCTGTGTAACTGCTTTATAACAGTTACCCTTGGAGTGAAGTATTAGAATGCAGCTTCCCAGAGAGAGCAAGGCAGTGCACACAAGCTAAAGAATATCTCTCTGATGAGTGTGATGAGAGAGAGGACAGGGCCAAAGAAGGATGTCTAAATGTTGAGCTGAAGACCACCTAACTTATCAGCTTTTCCCGAGGCCAGCACTTTTTACCTTCTGCTGTGTCTGGCCAGATTAAAAACAAAACAAAAAAACACCTCTATGGAGCTCTAGCCAAATTTGGCCCCACCAGTCCTCACACATGGCTATGAGAATTTCTAGGCCCCTGCACTGTGCTTTGAGTGCACAGTGTGGGGTTGTTTTAAGATCCTGCGGCTGAGTGATTATCAGATGGCTCCCCATACCAGCTTCCAGCCTTCTCACAACTTCTGGGCTCTTGATACCTGATGTTTTTCCAGATCTAGAATGCGTTCCCTCTCTGCAGGGCCTGGCATAACTAGGCCTGTGTGTCCTTTTATCAGCAAAGGGAAAGAGACTATAAATAGTTATGGCCTAGATTTGGAACTTGTAAGGAAGAGAAAAGGCCAAAAAAAAAAAAGGTTTAAAAGCCAGGGAAGCAGAAATAGAAATAGAGTAGGATAGAATATTGCTGAGCTGTCTGGCTTTCCAGATTGAGGAATAAGACTAAGGAAAGCCCAGAGACCTCCTACTAGTTCATACTTAAGATTTTCTTAAGATTTGTTTTGTTTTCTTTTGTTTTTTGAGACAGGGTCTCCCTGTAGCCCCAGCTGGCCTGGAGCTTACTATGTAGATTAGGCTGGCCTTGAACTCAGAGGTCCACCTGCCTCAGCCTCCCGAGTACTGGGATTAAAGGTATAAGCCACTATGCCCAGCTATTTTTATTATTTTTAATTATGTGTATGTATATATATGCAAACATGGGCGCCTACAAAGGCCAGAGGCTATAGAGCCTACTGGAGCTGGAGTTACAGGCAGTTGTGAGTTGTCTGATGTGGGTGTTGGGAACTGAACTCAGGTCTTCTGCAAGAGCAAGAGATTTCTGGTCCTCACGCCTAAGAATTTTTGTCTATTCTTTTGTCCAGTTGGCGTGGTTTTGTGACAGATAAAAGTTTTGATTCTTTGAAATTATTCTAAGTATGACAAGAGAAATTCAGAGATATTTCTTCTTTCATTATATCCTCTTAGCTACAAAAGGCAACCTGGGCAAAGGAAACAAAGCACACACAGGATGCCAAATGCATCATAGTGTTGAGCCAGGACACCGTGTTATGCTCACAGCCTGTAGAGCAGTTGAAGTGGGTCTAGGAAGATGGGTAGGTGTTAGACAGGCCGAGAATGGGAAGAACCTCCAAGCGCCAGAGGAACAGGTGTGGAGGTGTCAGGAACCAGGAGCTGCTAAGCACTCTGAGCATAGAGATTGGAAGGCTGAGTCACTCCTTAAGGCAGCTTTGTTCTCTAGCAAGAGCCTCGGAGTCAGACAGTGCTGGATCTCAACGTTGCCAGTCATTGCTGTGTCTTTAGCCTGGAAGTGAGGATTCTCTGAGCCCATTCTCCCACCTCCCTGGCTAAACTAGGATATCTTTTCTCCACCATAAGACTGGGGGAAGTCAGAGACAGTTATAGGGCCTTTGTAGATTGGAAGGACTAAGTAGGTTTCCTTCTCTGCCTGGCTTTCCTCAGAAAAGCTTGGGGTTCCAAGTCAAATAGTAAATAAGGTTGATGCACTTAGAAATGGAGTGTTCCAGTGATCCACAAAGATGCCATGGAAAGCAGTTAATTCTATCGGGTTGGAAACCCGTCTACACCCTGTGAGCTATGGGAGGTAGGGAGGTGTGGGTTGGATGAGCATGTTTGTGAGAATGCTCATGTAGGTGTGGCTGGCTTATGTCGTGAACTACGAAGCACCAAGGATTTAATGCCCAGCCTCACCCAGCCTGGTGATGAATAGCAAGGCATTCTCTTGTTATGATCCTGCTGTACTTGTGACCTGAGAGAGTGGCAGTTGCTGTGGTGGGGCACAAGAAGGCTGTACTCTTGCACTCCCTCATCTTGTCCTCACAGGGAATGGAAATTCCACACTGGCTTGCACGCGCACACACACAAACACACATGAGTCAGAGCCCAGATCTGACCTGTGAGAGGGAAGGCTGTAGTGGCTTGTCTGTCAAATCCCATTGGGTCTGAACATCTGTATGCATGTACATACCAGTCACTGAGAAATGACTGTTCCTGTTCCAGGTACCAGCTCTATTTGATGAGGTGGCCATATATTTTTCTGATGAGGAGTGGGAAGTTTTGACGGAGCAACAAAAGGCCCTCTACCGGGAAGTCATGAGGACAAATTATGAAACCGTCTTGTCCCTGGGTAAAGCTTTGTTTTCCTTTGTCTCCTGAAAGCTGTGAGCCCAGAGAACCATTCCCATGTCTCTCTTATCTGCTGTAGGCAAAGCTTTCTCTTCTGAACTATACCCACTTAATTTCCCAGCTTTGATTTGGACAGGTTAGACTTCTGCTGCTTCTTAGAACAGTCCTCATTCAGCCCAGGTATTACCATTACTTTAAAACAAAAAGTGTGCCCTTTAAAATGTCAGCATGCATCTGGGCTGTGCTTTGGTGATCCTCAGAAAGGAAGCCTTGTTGCCCTTTCGGCCCCAGACACTTGGAACACTGCCCCGAAACATGCACACTAGCATCATCCCTCTTTGGCAGAATTTCCCAGTTTGCTTAGTTAAGAACCAAAATGTTCATTGGATCAGTGGCTGCATCCATCCATCCTCTGCTAAGTGCTGCATGTTTGCTGTTGCTAGTACCAGCCTTATTGGTACAGGTCTGGAAATCCCCTTGAACAGACGTGGCTTTCCATCTTATTTCTTCATGTATCACCAAGCGTTCTCATCCTCCCCACCCCACCCTGGGTCTTCTTCCACAGGGGTGGGAGGGAGGGCTGGGGTGTGGAGTGGAGGTCTTCCCTAAATATTTCAAAGTACTTATTTTGTTATTGCTCCAGGATAGTAACACACAGCTGTACTGTTTTATTTCCTGTGAACAGAATTCCCATTCCCTAAGCCAGACATGATCACTCGATTGGAAAGGGAGGAGGAGTCTCATAATTCTGATGAGTGGCAGTTTCATGGAGGAACCTTTGCAGGTACTGCGAGAACCGATTCAGCATCTACCCCAAGGAACCTGAGACCAGGTTCTCATTTTCTGTGTTTTTGTAGGGTATTTAGGAGTAAAGTCTCCCTTTCCAGTATTATATGAACTTAGGCAACCTCTTTCACCTGGGCTTCCATTTTATTATCAACTGTGAGTTTAAAGCCTTAGCGTGTGTCCTGGTGTGTGGATGACGTGAGGAGTGCGGCCACTTCAGCGACATGCCTGCCGCACTCCGCTCTGTACCAGGGCACAGCAAGAGGAAAGCAAAGCTTGTGTCTAGAGTCACCTTCTGTCGGTGTCCTATCTGTTTCATTCTGGGGAGGAAAGGCAGTAACGGCTACAGGGCCTAGTCGAAGTAAGTCAACAAGTTCCTTTTTTTTTTTTTTGAGACAGGGTCTCCCTGTAGCCCCAGCTGGCCTGGAACTCACTCTGTAGACCAGGCTGGCCTTGAACTCACAGAGTTCTGCCTCTGCCTCCCGAGTGCTAGGATCAAAGGCATGCACCATCACACCTGTCTTAAAGACAGTTCTTAGCCACCATATTGGTTCTGGGAATCAAACCTGGGTCCTCTGCAAGAGCAGTCAGTGCTCTTAGCCGCAGAGCCATCTCTCCAGCCCAAGTTCCTAGTCTTTCCTCAAGAAAAGTGGTTGGAAAATTTTAACATGGGGGCTAGGGATGTGACGCAGTTGATAGAATGCTTGCCTATCATGCATGGAATCCTGGGTTCAATCCCCACCACCACATAAGACCCAGCATAGTGGCACATGCCCTGAAATCCCAGCACTTTGGAGGTAGAGGCAGGAGGATCAGAAGTTCAAGGTCATCCTTGGCTAAATAAAAAGTTCAAGTTGCCAGGTATCACATGCCTTTAATCCCAGCACTCAGGAGGCAGAGGCCAGCCTGGTCTACATAGTGAGTTCCAGGCCAGCTGGGGCTACAGAGAGACCCTGTCTCTAAAAGACAAAATAAAATAAAATAAAATAAAATAAAATAAAATAAAATAAAATAAAATAAAATAAAAAGTTCAAAGCCAGCCTGGGCTACGTGAGACCCTATCTCAAAAAATGTATGTATGTAGGGCTGGAGAGATAGCTCAGCTGTTAAAAGCACTGGCTGCTCTTACAGAGCACCCAGATTCAATTTCTACTACCCACACGGTAGCTAACAACTGTCTGTAACTCCTGTTCCAGGGGACCTAATGCCCTCTTCTCGCCTCCATGGCCACTGCATGCATATGGTATACTTACATACAGGCAGGCAAAACATTCATACACATAAAAACAAATTTTAGGGGCTGGAGAGATGGCCTAGCGGTTGGGAGCACCGGGTGCTCTTGCAGAGGACCCAGATTCGGTCCCCGGCACCCACATGGCGGTTGAAAACCGTCTTTAACACCAGTTCCAGGGGAACCCGGCGCCCTCTTCTGACCTCTGTGGCATTGCGCGGCATGGGTGCATGGACCTGCATGCAGGCGGTACAATCATACACATATGAAAATAAATGAAAAAAAGAAAAAAAGAAAACAAATTTTAAAAAGTTATGTGTGTATCATAGCTTTTAGATAGCCAGAATAGTTTTATTTGCTTTTTTCTCTCTAATTAAGTTTAAAATGCCATATTTCATTGATTCAAAGATATCACCTTCCTAACATTGAAATTGAAAATCCCTCTTAAAATGGATGGCATGTGATAGTTAAAATTAGTGGCCTGGTTTTCTCTTTGAATGGCACATAATAGTGCATTATTTGGGTGAGATACAGTAATTTCCCCCAAACCATACTGTTTCTGTTAGCCACTTTCCAAATACAAATATACAGTGAAACAGTAAACACTGTTGCACAGAACTCATTTTTGCTTTATAAGCTTAACTTGGCTGATGTGGCCTTTGCTATAGGGTTGTCTTGGTTCAAGGGCTAATTCAGCCCACACTGAATCCAGATCTCTGTGCTATTAGGTGGTAGTACGGATACATTTTACTTTCCATCCACAAAGATTGGGTGGTGGTGGTGATGGTGACTGGTGGTGTGATGTGGTACTGGGGATGGAACCTAAGGCCATTTACCTGCTAAGTAAGCACTATACCACTGAGCTACATCCTTAGTCTTTTTTACTTTCAATCTTGAGACAGGGGCTAAGTTCCCCAAGGTAGCTTTAAATACAGTCTGTGTATCCCAGGCAGGCCTTGAACTTGTGATCTATTTATGCCTACCAATTAACTGACATTATAGGCCTCCATCATCAAGCCCAGCTATAAACATTGTTTTGACCCAAACATGGTCCCCATATAACTAGGTCCAAACTTGGTACTTGTGTTTAGTTCCCACCAAACCTTCTGTCTCTTCCCAGCACAGCTACCTTGATATATTTCATAGCATCTCTGACAGCTTTCCTCTTCTGCACAGGGCCCCTACTCTGCACAGTGGCTATGAATTTGATATTTAGTTCATGTAAGTGGGACCTGGATAAAGGACTTGGGCATTGCTATCTGTTAAAGTTTTGGTTCACTTTTGATGAGCCTCACATTAAATATTATGACTCCCTCCCCCCCGAAAAATCCAGGACTAAATCATTTAACTTACAGACATTATTTTTGTCCCTCCTTATTTGTCTCCCAGAAAATGAAGACTCTGACTTGAAGCCTCCAGATTGGGCAAACCCGATGGACACCACCTCCCATCTTCCTCAGCCTCAGCACCTTGACAGCTTTGGCCTTCATCTGCCCCAGGACCTCACAGAGATGCCTGAGTGGAGTGAGGGGTACCCCTTCTACATGGCCATGGGCTTCCCAGGGTATGACCTCTCAGCTGACGACTTAGCCAGCAAGTTTCAGTTCAGCCGGGGCATGCGCCGCAGTTACGATGCAGGGTTCAAGTTGATGGTGGTGGAGTTCGCAGAGAGCACCAACAACTGCCAGGCTGCCAAACAGTTTGGGGTATTGGAAAAAAACGTTCGAGATTGGCGCAAAGTAAAGCCTCAGCTCCAAAGTGCCCACGCCATGCGCCGGGCCTTCAGAGGCCCCAAGAATGGGAGGTTTGCACTGGTGGACCAGCGAGTAGCAGAGTATGTCAGATACATGCAGGCCAAAGGAGACCCCATCACCAGGGAGGCCATGCAGCTGAAAGCTCTGGAAATCGCCCAGGAAATGAACATTCCAGAGAAAGGGTTCAAGGCGAGTCTGGGCTGGTGTCGGAGAATGATGAGAAGGTATGACCTGTCTCTAAGGCATAAAGTGCCTGTACCCCAGCACCTGCCCGAGGACCTGACTGAAAAACTCGTCACCTACCAGCGAAGCATGCTGGCTCTCCGAAAGACACATGACTATGAAGTAGCACAGATGGGGAATGCAGATGAGACGCCCATCTGCCTAGAGGTGCCCTCGAGAGTGACTGTTGACAACCAGGGTGACAAGCCCGTTTTGGTCAAGACCCCCGGCAGGGAGAAGCTTAAGATCACAGCCATGCTGGGTGTCTTGGCTGATGGGAGGAAATTACCCCCATACATCATTTTGAGAGGAACATACATCCCCCCTGGGAAGTTCCCCAGCGGCATGGAAATCCGCTGCCATCGCTACGGGTGGATGACTGAGGACTTGATGCGGGACTGGTTGGAAGTCGTGTGGAGACGGAGAACGGGAGCCATGCCCAAGCAGCGAGGGATGCTGATCCTGAACGGCTTCCGGGGCCATGCCACAGACTCTGTGAAGAGTTCCATGGAAAGCATGAACACAGACATGGTCATCATTCCAGGGGGCCTGACCTCCCAGCTGCAGGTCCTGGATGTGGTGGTCTACAAGCCACTCAATGACAGTGTGCGGACCCAGTACTCCAACTGGCTTCTGGCGGGAAACCTGGCACTGAGCCCCACTGGAAATGCCAAGAAGCCACCCCTGGGCCTCTTCCTGGAATGGGTCATGGTGGCCTGGAACAGCATCTCGAGTGAGTCTATCATCCAAGGGTTCAAGAAGTGCCATATCTCCAGCAACTTAGAGGAGGAAGAGGATGTCCTGTGGGAAATTGAGAGTGAGTTGCCTGGAGGAGGAGAGCCACCAAAGGAATGTGATCCCATGTCTGAGGGCCACTGAGGAAAGAGTTCAGGTAACCCGTGAGGAAGAGTCCCTGCTGTCACTGGTTCAGTGTTCACTGCAACCACACACCTTTCCTCTTTCTGTGAGTTTTGTTTTTGAGTTCTCTTAGAGCCTGCCACTCAATGTGTGGAGAGCAGGCCATCAGCATTTTCTGTTTTGTAGGAAACTGACTGCATAGCTTTGTATTTTGGTCTATGCCCTGGATCCAGGGGCACTTGTATAATAAGCAAAAACACAGAGCTTCCAGAACACTTCATCTGAGAGCTGTTTGCACTGACACTGCCAACAGTCACTTGTATGCTGGAAAAGCATAGTCTCACATTGTTCACAAAATTTTTGTCTAAAGAGAAAACTTTCTTTCTCTTATAAATGCTGAAATGTTAGGGCTTATATGTGTGCCTGATGGTTACAGTGGCTTTTGCTGGTGTGCAGGATCATGACCCAGGGAGAGAATGAAGTCTGCCTTGTGTCCTGGAGTGGTCATGCCATGCCCACCAAGGAGATAATAGCTTTTGTTTGCTCTTCACTAGGGGATATGAGGATTTTTAAGCCGGGCGTGGTGGCGCACTCCTTTAATCCTAGCACTCGGGAGGCAGAGGCAGAGGCAGGCAGATCTTTGTGAGTTCAAGGCTAGCCTGGTCTACAGAGTGAGTTCCAGGACAGCTGGGGCTACAGGGAGACCCTGTCTTGAAAAGACCAAAAAAAAAAAAGTAAAATAAAAAAAATAAAACATCTTAGAGTTCATATGGACTTTCATATGGGTGAATTATTACAGTCAGTTCCTGTTGTCAGCAGATGTATGAAGGAAGGTGTTTTGTTTTGTTTTGTTTTGTTTTGTTTTGTTTTTTGAGACAGGGTCTCCCTGTAGCCCCAGCTGTCCTGGAACTCACTCTGTAGACCAGGCTGGCCTTGAACTCACAAAGATCCACCTGCCTCTGCCTCCACGAGTGTAAGATTAAAGGCGTGCGCCACCATGTCCAGTAGGAAGGTGTTAAGCTAGATCACTGAGAGGCTGGAGATGGGCTCAGCTGTTAAGCAATAGCTCTTGCTCTCAGCATCCACATCAAGTCACTTACAACCACCTGCTTCAGGGGATTGATGCCCTCTTCTGGCTTTTCTGGGCACTACACTCAGGTGCACATTCCCACACCGACACACAGTATACATGGAATAAATATTTAAAAATTTGAATCTTTGCAACAGAAAAGGAAAATAAAACAGAATGTTATCTAGGACTACAGTGGGTAAAGTTTGAGAGCCAAAGATAATCAAACTGGGGGTTTCGAGTTGAGTATAGAAGAAAAGCAGCTTCCAAAGAAAGCTGGGAATGGGAACCCAACAGACCCCACCCCCAGCAAAAGCCCACACCACTCCTCCCCCCAGACACCTTGAGCGAGCAGAATGGCCACAGAGCAAGATGCATGGAAGACACAGATAGCTCACCTCTTTCTAGTTGTCAGTCTGTGCCTCTAGACTGTTTGAAAAGGAAGGCAGCTAGCCTTTGACAGAAGATCTCGTCTTAACATACTCTTTTTTTTAAAGTATAATTGTTTGCATTGTTTTTTCTTCAAGTGAAATGCTAATAGAAATATTTACCATCTTCATGCTGCATAAGGGCATTCAGGAGTCACATAAGCTTCCTTCCTTGCCCTCAAATCATACTGTCCCCATGTCACTGAGCTCCATGGTATTGCTGGGATCCCTAGAATTACAACAGAGCAAGAAGGTTTTACTATTGCATTCAAGATAACTGAGAAATGGGTTTTTCTTCTCATGCCCCCCCTTCTTTATTAAACCCCATGAATTTGGCCTCCCTTTTCTGACTGCTCTACTGCCTCCATCGTATGTCAAACTCTGAATTGCATTTATTTATCTTTGCCTCACTTTTGCTTTTTCCCCTCTTCTTGTTAACATTTTCAGTTTTCTAAGCAATTTGCCACTCTAGAAACCATCAAAAAACTGTTAGAAGAAAGGGCATTAAACCATGCTACGCCATAGCTGTGAACACAGGCACTTAGGTCCACATCAGCATTAGCTTCTGCTCTTCAAGATGCTAAGTTCCCCATGCAGTTGTTGAAGTGGTGAATAGACAGGGATTCAGTGAAGAGACTCAGGAGACATAGGCATAAAACTGCCTCCTGTCCTGTCTTTGGAAATCTGAGTAGTGAATGCTGTTTTTGTTGCCGGGCGTGGTGGCGCACGCCTTTCTAGATATATATATATATTTTTTTTTTATTTTATTTATTTCTGTATGTGTATCAATGTACTGTCTGCATGCAGGTCTGTGCACCCGTGTCGTGCAATGCCGCGGAGGTCAGAAGAGGGTCTCGGATTCCCCTGGAGCTGGAGTTCTCCTGGAATTGGAGTTTCAGACGGCTCTCGGCCGCCATGTGGGTGCTGGGGATCGAACCCGGGTCCTCTGTAAGAGCGGTCGGCGCTCCTAACCGCTAGGCCATCTCTCTAGCCCGGTGGCGCACGCCTTTAATCCTAGTACTTGGGAGGCAGAGGCAGGCGGATCTTTATGAGTTCAAGGCCAGCCTGGTCTACAGAGTGAGTTCCAGGACAGCTGGGGCTACAGGGAGACCCTGTCTCAAAAAGACAAAAAAACAAAAAAAGTCAGAAGATATCCCAAAATCCAAGTTAATTCTTAACTTAGGTTCTCTCTGTTTTCCAGAAAATGCAGCTGTAGTAGATACAGTTGGGACAGAAAACCCGTGAGAAGATGATTCCTGAAGAGAGGGTGCACAGGGACCAAAGCAGCGAGGCTCCGAACATCCCAGATCACAGCAGCAACCTGAGCATCCCATCTCAAGTCAGCCCCACCAAGCCCACCCTGTAAGGTGTCAGCCAAGACCAGGACACTTAATTTCAGAGGCAAGACTAGAAAAGAAACTTTCTGCCCCACTTCTTCCTTTGGAGTTGTCTCCATCTGCCCATCCAGGAAACTATGAACAAAGAAACGTAATTCCCACGGAAGAGAATGTTTATTCAATACCAAGACTCAGCACGTCACCACAGCTCTAGTGGTTTCCTTTCTATGGGGAAGAAACCTCAAATAGATGTTCTATTTCGCCTTTGCAAATTCTTCCAGAGGTAGAATCTGTTTCTACATGGTTCAGGACTACAGAAAAGATTTTTTGAAATGTGTCACTGATGAACTGTTACTTACACATTTCCTCACTGAGGAAAATGAGATGTTAGTAACAGCAAAGTTAAGACATTGGCTTGATGCCAGAAAATGGCTTTGCTGTAGATAAACTACTTAGTGTGGAAGGTAAGGGTCTAAATTAAATGATGCTGTTTTTACTTATCTTCCCATCCTGGTTGGCAGCTATACCTTTTTAGGGTCTGATTTAATGACCCTATTTTTTCCATTATCCTATTTAACAATAAGGCAGCACATGGCACACAGCCTGTTTCTCACACTGCCTGCGGAAGTCAGTAACTTAGCTGCTGTCTACATGGAACAAGGCCCATTGGCTCATGCTTATATGGTTAACTTCTTTAATATTTTTGTCACAAGTGTAGTGGGAGGGATTGGGCTTAAGTCACAGCTGTTTTAAGACTTCCACCCTACAAGAATAGGTGTGAGGTCATTAATATTTCCATGGTAGTAACTTGTATTCCCGTGTAGGTTGTCTGTTATGAAAACATTCCTTCAAAGCTATCAGTGCTACAAAACTTATACCAGAACCTCATAGCCAAAGCCATCGCTAGACCTGTCATTCCTAATACTCAGACTGGGTAACAGACTGCCATAACCACTTTTCCTTTCTATTTACTCAGCTCACATGGATACTATAAGCTATTCTTGGCATCCTGAAACACCAATTTCTACTCAGGTACTCATTTTTGTGCTAGTGTTTCGCCTTTCTGATCTTTTTTAACCAGTCATCCCATCCACCCAGTTTGTCTGACTTCCAAACACTCCTAGTATTGGAATGAATTTCAGTTATTTGAATTCCCCATTTTATCTGTACTGTCTTGTTATCCCAAAATGGCATCTAAACTGTTATTTTCCGTGCTATAAGCAACCCCCCTTCTGCCCTACTTCCTGGCTTTCTTATTTCTCTTGCTTTGAGCACTTAAAGAAGCCATGTTGGGGCTCCCACATGGAAGCCAGTTATCTTAAGAGCAGAAAATGGGCTTGGCTCCTGTTTCATTCCATAACACCTCGTCTCATTAGCTGAGATGCCTTATAGGTTGCATAGCACTGGAACTCTCCTAGAGTGACGGCTCTGCTGTCAGGGTCTTCTGGGCTCATTCTTCCATTGACTTAATGGGTCTGTGTCTAACAGAGCCCCAGAACAACCGTTTTGCAGAATAGCTATTATCCCAGAATTATTATAGCACATTGAGACATAGTTATACTCCCAAGTAGATAAGAACAGACCCCAATAATAAACTTTGATAATAAAGACAAGAGGCTATAGTAGCTTTATTTACCTGCTGGTATTGTCGTTACATTTTAAGCTATTGTCTATACTTTATTCATCAGATTTGGTACTGCTATATCCACTTGAGTCAGAGCATTCATGGGATGTAATAAAATACCAGAATTTTAAAAGACAAAAGATGTGGGGTTTCAAATTGGCTCTTGAGGAGGGAAGAGATGTGGCATAAGTTTTTTCATCAGTAAATCATGTTTGCGTGTTTTTAGAAATGTCACAAGGGTCACATGAAGGACATCCACAGAGGTTAGGAATACAGGAGTCAAAATGTGCTAACAAGCTGATGGATAGAAAACAGTATCCTAGCTGGGCATGGGGGGGGGGCACGCATGCCTTTAATCCCAGCACTCGGGAGGCAGAGGCAGGCAGTAAGTGCACATAGAGTTCCAGGCCAGCTGGGACTAAAGGGAGACCCTGTCTCAAAAAGACAAAAAAAAAAAAAAAAAAAACAAAAAAAATCCCAATTTCATAAATGTCTTAAGTAAAAGCATCGTACTCAGACCATTTATTTTGCAGCACTATCAGGCAATGGAAAAGTGTTGGATGAACATTGAGATGTTGGTCACAGATGACAGAATTCCTAGGGTGCTACCATGTGTTAAAGTTGACTTCAATCTGCCTGGCAGAGCAAGGCAGACCCTATCAAACCTGTTTGAATAGTCACATAAACTGTCACTTAAATACAGTTATCTAAATGTTTTTCTAAGTGATCCTTGAAATTATTCATGATTTCTTAACAACAGAAGAGACTGCCAATAGGCGCTTTTAGCTAGCAGAGGTATCAGATGGAGCCAGTGTGGTAAAACACACACAAAAAATCTTTTTTAGGAACTCTCTTGAAAATCCTGATTTTATTACTCTTTATTACTTTCTATATCCCTGCCTTGTCCGTAATTCTTGTCCGTAATTCTATCTCCCCATTTCAGAAAATGATTTCTTGACCACTGGCATGGAGAACAGATCTCAGTGTAGACCTGAGGAGACAGGCAAGGCAAAGGGATTGCCACAAATCTGGATTTCTGTGGTCCTACAGGATAAGTGACCCAGAGTACAGGCCAACAGAGCCTAGCACAGTGAGCAGCTTTCCAGCTTAGAGCCTCCCCTGTGCTATACAGAACTCTTTAAAACTTGCCATTGCTGGGGGTAGCAGAACCACATGCCATTCCTGGCTACCTTGATGTGAACTCAGCAGACTGTATATGCAAGGCCTGGGCAGCACTAAGGTACAGCATACAGCAGCAGTCCAAAACGAGACAACTATATGTGCCTATCAGTTCAAATTCTTCCAACCTCTAGAGTATTCTCTCATCTAACCCTAATGTGTTTGTGCCAAAAACTTAAACTGTTAGGATTTTTTTTGTTTGTTTGTTTTGTCAATCTATACACCACTTGCAGTTGCTTACCTAGTACATGCATTTGCAATCTCTAAGATCTCACACAGCTGGACTTTTCTTATGTCTTAGAAAGTGATATTCCTTATGGGCTTAGTTTAATAGACAACAAAAAAGGATTTTCTCCCAAAATGTTTACTGTCATGTTTGAAGTACAAAATCAAATACACAGATCTAGATACATGAACCACAGAAAACATCTGTATGTATCCACTGTTTAAGCCTAAGAATACCCATCTACGCATTCTAATTTATCCATCAACACTATCTGAATAAAAAGCAACATATTTTTAAAACAATGAAGTTATCAGTAACACTGTCAAATGTAAATTGTTTTCATGTTATCATTTGAAAGGCTAGAAACAGATATTTTGTAGAAATGAGAATACCTAAGATAAATCCAGTTTGTAAGAGGTCTTGAAAACACATTCTATATGATTAATAAGCATGTCAGTCAGTCTTTGGACATTTTAAAACTTAAAAATTGAGTTTTAGGAAGACACTTTGTAAGGATAACTCCATTCAAGAGTTTGGATATGGGTTTTAAATGCAAAGAAAGACTCAATGTTGTCTAGTAGCACATTTCCAAGTCACATTTCTGTGGAGTAAAGACAGTGGGTTGCTTGTGAACTTCCAGTAGCTGCTAACTGGTTGCTAAAGGAGGTACCTGACTTTTAACACTGTGTAGGTTATTCCACCATAATCAGAGAATACTTCTTCAGGAGAAGCAAAATTCTTACACTTGTCAGACACAGAATACATATCACTGAACACACAAATGTCCTATCATCATGGGGACTAAGTCATAGCTTCTTTATTCTAGGATGTCATCTATCTTACCCAAAGACCAGAGATACTAAACCTCAGATGCCTAAACATCCCTATTCCAGGCACAGAACTTGAGTGCCTGCTCCCACAACTGGGAACTCATAGACACAGGTCATGATCAGCAGACATATTAACAGCTTCACAGTAGCAACACAAAATGTACTCAGTGTCTCATTTCCATAGGAAAGGTTATACATAACTATACACTTCAGTCTTGAAATGTGGACCCAAAAAGCATTCCAACTTTAGTAACCAACTAATCAATGATGCTCCCAAATCTTCACATCCCAGCTTAGCAGAGCAGAAGTCCCTCCTTGGCAGCCAAGCGTTGGCGGTGGACTTTATCTTGCTGCAGCTCTTCATGATTTGGGTGCCAGAGTTTCATGATGATCCTTTCAATGTTAAGGGCATACACAGTGTGTGTAGGAATGACTTCCCTGTGTACCTGGGAATTAAAAATTAGCAAGCCTCCAGTTATACTTGAGCAAACTCATTTTTCCAATATATAAAGTATAAGGGTTTTTTGTTGTTTGAGACAGTTCTCCCTGTAACGCTGCCTGGCCTCAATCTCACAGAGATCCTCCCAAGTACTGGGCTTAAAGGTGGGTACCGCCAGACCTGATCAGAGTTGTAATTTTTAAAAATTCTCATGACTTAGATGTCCTACACAATTTAAATCAAAACCAAGTCAGATAATAAGAAAAAAAAAAATGAAATGATTGTGTGGGCCAGTGAGACGGTACAGAAGTTAAGAGGTCTGCCACGTAAGCCTAACAAATGGGGTTCAATCCCTGGAACTCAGGTAAAGGTGCTAGGAGAGAAGTCACTTCCAGACTTGTCCTCTGACCTTCAACACAACCCGCCATGATGTGTTCTACCCATTACCAACCCACACCCACACACATACTAATAACAAACTTTAAAATAAAAAGTTTTTAAAAAGGTTCTGAAATAGGAATAAGGGAACAAGGGAATTATTTTGCTATTTTTGCTTTTTCCAGTGAGAGCCAAAGAATGAGGGAGGTAGATTAGGAAGAACTACACAGTTCAGGATTTGAGTAATGAGGCTGCTACTAATGGCTTTTAAAAAAATGGTGGGTTTTGTTTTGTTTTTTGTTTTTGAGATGTCTCCCTGTAACCCCAGCTGCCCTGGAACTTATTATGTAGACCAGGATGGCCTTGAAATCACAGAGATCCACCTGCCTCTGCCTCTTGAGTCCTAGGATTAAAGGCATGTGCTACCACACCCAGCCTAAAAACAATTTTGAAAAGTCTAAAAGTGGGGGGCTAGAGAAATGGCTCAGCGGCGGTTAAGAGCACTGGCTGCTCTTGCAGAGGAACAGAGTTCAATTCCCAACACCCACATGGCAGCTAACAACTGTCTGTAACTCCAGTTCCAAGGGATATCATGCCCTCTTCTGACCTCCGTGGGCATTGCATGACACAGGCACACACATACATGTACACAAGACACTCATACACATAAAAATACATTTAAAAATGTCAGTAAACTTTAAGGAGCCAAGCAATACCTGCAAAGCTTCAAAAAGGTCATACATGTTCACCGGTGGCAAAGTTGCAGGTAGTGTGTCCCCAGAACACGCCAGCAAGAATGCAGCCTGCTGCTCAGCATCATCAGGGGGCGGATGAGAAGCTGGATTCTGACTGGTGTAGGGAGCAGAAAGGGCTGGAGGGCTGGAAAACAATTTTTTTTTTTTTTAATATTCCCAGTGTCTACAACGGAGACAACTGAACAATAGAGGAGACAACCGAGGCTTGCTGAAATACATCCCATGTTAAGTATTTTTAAATGAAGTAGAAGCCTACCATTGTACATAGGAATAACACAGTTGATTTTTAAAAGGAGCCCATCTGTTAGGCTGAAAAAAAATATAATAAAGTATTTTTATACTCCATTTACTCCCCTTCCCACACTAACATATTCACTTAGTTTGGGATACTCAGCCCAGTTATTTCCTGACCTTAAAGAATTTCCAATTAAAAAAGTACTATAACCAAAGGAGTATGAAATTAAAAGCAAATTATTTGGAGAAAGCAAATAGTACTGGTGATAATAAGCTTAAAAAAAAAAAAGGCAGCAAGAAAACTATAGCACAAAAGCAGCATAGGCAAAATGGACTTTACTAACTTCCTAAAACAGAGCTAAATAGAAAGAAAGCTGAGAAGTCACATGGTTTTTATATCAGAGTACAGAAGATACCATTTCCAGGAATATACAAGATGAAATAAAAGAGTGAGGCAGCAACTGTGTGGCTCCAAAGCATCAGACAAAAGCAGCCTTGTTAGAGTAACAGCTCACCAGCGACTGGCCAGCAGGGGACATGGGGCTCCAGGCCAGAGCTGCACCAGAGACACTGCTCCCAGCATCCACTTAAGCTACATTTTTTGCATTTTTCTCTAGAGAAATTCTTAAACATGAAGACAATTCTAAACAGGCATTCCTGAATGAGATTTAGGTAATGAACTGTCACAGGTGGAAACCTCAACAAGGACTCCAATTTTAAATGGTACTCGTGGCAATGGGCTTGTGACTCCTTCAAGGTCTCTGGAGCCTAGAAAAGGCCACTGTACCTCCTCTTCTGTGTGCTCTCAGCTCTACTGCTCTGCCTGCCTCTCTCAGCTCCCCTTACACCTAGGCAGGCACACACTTTCCTGTTATTTCTGCCACTGCCACTCTTGCCAGCTCTCCCAATTTTACTGTGTTCTTTGAACTTACAACTCCCTGTCACCTCTTTACTCCCTTTTCACTAGCCAGGTAACCAGACACAGGTAGTCCAGCCCTCAAAGGAAATTTAGTCACTTCAGTAACCATGGAGAAGCTCTATCTTTCCCAAAGAGTTAATATCCAAACTAAATCTAGTAGCAAACACCGAAGAATGAGAAAGACAGCATACAGATAAAGGTAATGTAGGCCAACTCATAAGGGTGATGCAGAACTCAAGACAGCCCCGGGAGCCCTGAATAGATTGAGGACACAGGACCACATCTGCACAGCAATCAGAGATGGCACAGGCCACTACCTTGAATATAACTATGACAGTCAGAGGAAGATAATGACAAACACCTACCACTCTTCTAACACCACCAAAAACTCATCCTTGAGCCAACAATCCCAGGTCATACTTCGACTTAGAGGAGGCCACCTCCTCACCAAGCAGATAAGACCACCAAGACATACTGCCTAAGGAGTGACTCTATCCCACATCAAGTGAGAGGTATTCACATTAAACAATCACCTTTGATTCAAAAAAACTCACTCTAAAGCACGCAACTTAAGAAAATAACTGTGCTATCAAAGGAACTTGAATCTTACAGAAACACAACAACCAATCATTTAACAGTGGCCTATTATACAAGGTCAGTGTGACCACAAAGCAAAAGCACAAGAAATCATGCACCTTTCCACTAGGTTGTTATAAGCCACCACACTATTCTTCAGGTATGGCTGTGGGGTCACATTACTACCAAAGGCATATTTAAAATGGCCATCTCGTAACCGGTAAGCCTTCCTTCTTGACACGACTGAAGTCAGTATATCTTTGAGGTGATTCTGTAAAATAGAAGAAAATTATCAGAATCTCCTTAAAAGGAACTATAAAACTTCCACTGACCACAAGATGTCTATAGCATTTAGGTGGAAATGTGGAACAGACTAGCATGTGCTAGAACTACATAAATGCTCATGAAAGAGCCCACGGCCATTGCAGCCAGGGAAACACAAGAGGACACATGCTTATCTTCATTTAGCTGTCTTTCAAAATGGGCTTCGTTTATATGCAGTTTTCCTAATTTAAAGTGGAGTATGTTAGGGATTGAACTTGACAGGGGCCTCCCACATGGGGGCCAGTGCTCTGCCACTCTGCATACATTTTAGTTGGTAAATCTCTAAAGTTGGTGCCTCTCAAAAATTATTCCAGTATAGTAAGTTATTTTTTAAGAGGCAAAGGACCTGGAAATGTGACCTAAATGAGATAAAAGAGTTTTTGTTTTTGTTTTGTTTTGTTTGGGGGCGGGGGGGTGTTCCCTGATCTTTTTGAGATAGGGTCTCCCTGTAGCACCAGCTGCCCTGGAACTCACTGTGTAGACCAGGCTGGCCTTGAACTTACAGAGAACCACCTGCCTCTGCCTCCCAAATGCTGGGATTAAAGGCATGCAGCACCATGCCTGCCAAGACAAAAAGTTTTAAGATTTGATATTCATTGATTACCAAAATCCTTGCAAGAAACTGCTCTCTTAAAAGCCAAACAGACACACACAAACACACATACACTTACTTAAAAAAAAAAATTCTCTTGCCTTTAGCAGACCCAAGTACATAAGAGACAGCTAAAGTATGTGAAAATAGAACTAGTCCCAGCATATTGTTGCAGGGGAGCCAGGATTAGGTTTGGTATTTCACTTATGCCAACAGGGCTATCTTCTATCAAGACATTCTGTGCCATTTAATATGGATTTTCATGTAGAATTCATTTACCGTTTTAACTCCATGAGACAAATATTAGTATCTTTGACATGTAGATGAGGAAAATGAGGCCCAGAGACTTAAAAGAATTTATGCTTAGTTACCTGAGTACTGTCTGGTAACGATGCAACATACATTTTGTCAAATAATTAAATGAACAGATAAAATAATGGGTTGAGGCAATCCTATTGTTTGGATGCCCAGACTAATGCTCTTTAACTGCTGTACAATCATAAAAACAAGTGACTTGAGCCATCAGTTTCCCAATCTCATTTCTCTCCTTAAAAACTTCTTTTAGCTGTGTGTGGTGGCACAGGCCTTTAGTCCAAATTCAGGAGGGCCTTTAATCCCAGAACTTGGGAGGCAGAGGCAGGTGGATCCCTGTGAGTTCAAGCCCCAAAAACAAAACAAACAAAACAAAACCAACAAGCTGGCTGTAGTGGCACACCTTTAATCCCAGCATTTGGGAGGCACAGGTAGGCAGACCTCTTTGAGACTGAGGCCAGCCTAGTTTATATAGCAAGTTCCAGAACAACTGGGGTGACAGGGAGACCCTGTCTCATAAAACAAGAAAACCAAACAACAAAAACTTGTTCTTATCCCAACAAATTAAACATCAGATCAAGGAGAAGTAGGATGCCATGTGCAGCCTTGTGAAAACTCTTTGTTAACTCAAGGTGACTCTTTGGATTGTAAAGCGTTTCTCCTTCAAAAGAAAACAACTTCCAAGTGGCATTTTGGTTCCTTTCTGCCAACATGAGCTTTAAACAACACACAAGCTCATCACAATCCATCTATAGTTAATTCTGCTAACAGCAAACCAACCTCCACAGCATAGACGACAGCAGAAACAGCCTCCTCAGTGACGTTGTCCAACCCATGCTCATAGGCAGTAATGATCATTCGCCCTTCAAGCTGACCCCGAGTGGGAAGCATCATCGTGTGGGAACAAAGTTTCAAGTCATCATCATCTTGGGGATCCTTTGCCACAAACTGCTGCGCTCCAGAGAGGGGGTTCTGGGGCTGGAATCTATGCTGAGTAAGAAGACCTCCAATTATTTACTTCAGTGGCAAGTAACAAGACATAAAGAAATCCATCTCCTGGACTTGAGGACCTACAAATTAAGACCACTAGAACCATGTCCCAAGGGCATTAAAACTTTTAAAGTAAAATTCAAAGAAAAATGTAAATCATCCATAAGGCATAAATTCATAGCCTTTATATGATAATAATGAATTAACATGAATTAACATGTTCGGGGAACAACCGCAGTATATATATGAGTTTGGGGTTTGGTTTTTTGGAATAGTCTTGCTATACATAATAAGCTCAGTCTGGCCTTAACCTTAGCAATACACCCACCTCTGCCTCCCAAGTGCTGGGAGTATAGGCATGCCCAGCTCATAGGCATTTATTATATTCAATTAATACTTTGGTGTGGTGGTCACAAGATGTATGGCCCTGTGCTAAAAATAACAATTAGGGAGGAGACAGTACAGAGCTGTGTTCAAAAAGTCACAGTTTAAAGGTAAGTAGGTTCTAAAAGTATAAGCATATAATTCATATTTCAATAAGACTTAAAACGCCTAACCAAATGATAGCTCTAACAACAAATATTCTGAGGTAATGCTGCATAATATTATTAACTGTTTACTGTTGTTTTCTTCTCAATTCTCAGCAAAACCTATCTAAGATATAATCACATGATTTTAACTGGTTTTATTCAACTTTGTTCATTCATAAAATTTCAGCATTCCTCTGGGAATTTGGAACCCAGTCCCCTTTTCCATCACTACCGGGAGATTTGCTGCTGGTACCTTTGGCTGAAGCCCAACGTAAAAGATTTTGTAGTGGAGACAGCTGTCCGTGTTTGTATTAAAAAAAAAAAAAAAATGGCACCTTCATCTTCCAAGGATAAAGCTCTGTTTTACTTTTAGCACATCATTTAAACCAGGTATTCTTTTCTGGAGACACTAAGGCCCTTCAGACTGAATATTATTATTGACATAAAGGATAGAGTAAAGGTAGAAAGAAACAGATGGTTGTTATTAGTCAATAATAAAACTATCAATACCCAGGCAAGCCTAGAAAGAGACACTTTGGGAAAACTACTTTTCCTAAATATCAACATGTTATTCCAAAATGTTTACATGTTTTATAGCCAAATGCTTCATGGTTTCTGTACTGATGTTAAAAGGCTCAGAACCTAGCTGAGCACCATCAAAAGCCCACCAGAGGTTCCAGCTGCTTGAGAGTTATCTCAAGTAGACGCCTTCGATCTGAGAAACTATTTGTTCAGAAAAAAATACTGAAAAGGAGAAGGAACACAAGATAGCTTTGAATCACTGACAAATCCTTAGGTACTAATAATACAATATTAATATTAAAGTCTAACAAAAACTGTAAATATCCACATAATCTCTGAGTAGTTTTTCTCCCTAAATCCCTTATTCTAACTCATATCCTACAACTTTTTTAATATTTAAAAATTAAAGCTACTTCATCACACTAGTATTTAAACCCATCTACCAAGATCTATTGGAGAATAACCTACATCAAATTTCTGACGAACAGAAGAAAGCTTTTTCTTGCCCTTGGGTTTTCCAGGCTTGGCTGCAGATCCCCCTGTCCAGGGCAAAGATCCAGCACCCTCTGAGACAGAAAAATAATAACCACAGTGAAAATAATGACAATCAAATATTCTCTTTCATTTGAGGCTAAAAGAATACTCAAATAATGAAAATAAATAACGAATGTTCTGATTTGAATCTTTATACTTCTCTAAACAAAATTATAAATTCTTTCAAATCACATTTTCTCCTAGCTATAACCAATATTTTTAAAGACAAAACTCTTTTTTTTTTTTTTAATCTTTTTGAGACAGGGTCTCCCTTTAGTCTCAGCTGGCCTGGAACCCACTACATAGACCAGGCGGGCCTTGAACTCACAGAGATCCACCTGCCTCTGCCTCCCAGGTGCTAGGATAAAAGGCGTGTACCACCACGCCCAACAGACAAAACTCTTTTATACATTTAGTGCATATATGTTCATGTATGTGCATGTGTATGCAAATATTGTTATCTAGAAATTGATATGTAATATCTTCCTCAATCACTTCTCCACCTTATTTTTTTTTTTTTTTTTTTTATTTCGGTATGTGTATGAATGTACTGTCTGCATACAAGTGTGTGTACCCGTGTCGTGCAATGCTGCGGAGGTCAGAAGAGGGTGTCGGATTCCCCTGGAACTGGAGTTCTCCTGGAATTGGAGTTTCAGACGTCTCGGCCGCCATGTGGGTGCTGGGGATCGAACCCAGGTCCTCTGTAAGGGCGGTCGGCGCTCTTAACCGCTAGGGCATCTCTCCAGCCCTCCACCTTATTTTTATGACTGACTCTCCCTGAACCCGGAGCTTGCCAACTAGCTAGACAGCTACCCAGTGATGCCCATCTTTCTTTCGAGCTTTTGTACCAAGCCCCTTTACTAAATGAGGTCTCTCACCTCCTCAGCCCTTTTTATTAATACTATTTTTATTTTATGTGTATGAGTATATTGCCTGCATGTATGTAAGTGCACCTGTATCATGCAATGCCTGGGGAGGTCGGAAGAAGGCACTGGATCCCTGGAACTAGAGTCACAGATGGTTGTTAGCCTCCATGTGGGTGTTAGGAACCAAAACTCCGTCCTCTACAAGAGCAGCCAGAGCTCTTAACCACTCAGCCATCTCCAGCCCCCGAGCCCCTTATTTTTAATTGTTTTGGGGTGCTTTGTCTGTTGGTAATATTATGTATTCATCTCCTCTCTTCCAAACCCTTACTAAAAATAAAAAGGTAAATGGCACACACCCACAAAGGAGATTTTTTAAAAGAAGTTTCAACAGGTTCCAGGTGGACTGACATGGCAGTGACTTACAATTAAAAAAAAAAAAGTTTTTAAACACATGGCCCCTTGTTCAAAAATTAAGAATGTTAAGACAACAATAGCAAGTAGTAAACCACATGCAGGGCCTTCTGTGCAAATGCAGTCCACCCCATCATTTCCATGCATGGGATGGCACACAGCAGGGTACACTACAGATGGAGAAGGAGGCAACTATTCTCAAGACACTCTCAACAAAGTATCTGAGATCTGCTAAGGTAGGTAGTATGGATGTCGGCACCCTAGAATAAAGCTTTCTGCTTACTGGCATTTGGAAAACTTACTTTAATGCCCAGCTCTCAGTCCTCTCACTCTAAAGCAGATTCCACAGTTTTCTGCTACACTCTTACAATGAAAAGGCATTTGATCATATTTGGTACATGATAGTTAATAGTCCTTTTAATTACTAAATGAAATACCTGAGGCAAGCTGGCTTTATAAAGAAAATAGCTTTTAAGCCCAGTTATGGAGATTCAAGAGCAGATACCATCATCAGCTCTCATAAAAACCTCACGGCCAATGGAAGAAATACACCCTTGGGGGGGGGACGACACATAAACAGGAAATCAGAGATGATCAGGGGTCTGGCTTTTCTAACAACCTGCTTGCTCTCTCAAGCTCAGGAATAGCTACAAGTGGTGGCACATGTGCATAACCCCAGCATTTGGCAGGCTTGAACCAAGAGAATCACACGTTAAAAGACAGCCTGGGCTGCATATCAAAGCTCTGTCCTCTATAACCCACAAAACCCCTCAAAAGTCCCATGTATTAAAACTCTGCCTCAAAAAAGAAAAATACATCCAAAATAGTAATTAAAAAAATATTCCCACCGGGCATGGTGGCACACGCCTGTAATCCCAGTCCTCGGGAGGCAGAGGCAGGCAGACCTCTGCAAGTTCAAGGCCAGCCTGGTCTACATAGTGAGTTCCAGGACAGCTAGGGCTATAGGGAGACCCTGTCTCCAAAACACCAAAAAAAAACAAAAAAAAAAATTCCCAAAATAAGATTTTAAAAATTATTTTAAATTATGTGTTATCTGAATGTGGGTACATGCACATGAGTACAGGTGCCTGAGGAGGCCAGAGGTGTCAGATTCCTTGGAGCAAGCTGGAGTCACAGGCAGTTGTGAGCCGCCTGACATGACTGCTAGAAACTAAGCTTGGGTCCTCTGCAAGAACAGCATGTTGCTTTTAACTAAAGAGCCATCTGTCTGGTTCCACCACCAAGATAATTATAAAAGGAAAAAATACATACCCAGCCATTATTAAAACGCCCTTTGTTGTTGTTGTTGTTGTTTGTTTTTTTTTTTTGGTCTTTTCGAGACAGGGTCTCCCTGTAGTCCCAGCTGACCTGGAACTCACTCTGTAGACCAGCCTGGCCTTGAACTCACAAAGATACTCCTGCCTCTGCCTCCCGAGTGCTAGGATTAAAGGCCTGTACCTGGCTTAAAACACCCATTATTATAACATGTCATTACTGCTTTAATGGGGAGTTGGGGGAGAAAGTAATTAAAGCTTTGAAAGCCACTCCTGAAAATGAAACTGGATGCTAGGTACTGACAAGAGAGCTAACTGAATTTGTAAAGGACACAAAGGAGCAGATCTGCAAACTCAGAGTTCAGGAGCCGCTGCTATACAGACAGTGCATGGGGTGAGGATGCAAAGGGGAGGCAGTGACCCAGAGGAAAGAGGAGGTAGGTGTTCCAGGAGGACTTAAGACTCGTTTTGAGCCCGGGTTTGCATGTAGATAGATAAGGTCTCAGCCATGTTTTGGAATTTTTGTTTTGCTTTCATATCTATTTCAGAGACTAACAAACTACCCTTGAAGAGTTGTGAGGGTTAAGTTGTCTACTACATGCTACAGTTACTCAAGAAATAGTATTATTAAAATCGTTATTTCCTTAGAAAAACACAAAGTAGGGCTGCAAGATGGCTCAGGTAAATATGCCTACTGCCAAGTTTGATGACCTGAGTTCAATCCCTGGAACCCACATGTTAGGAGAGAATCAATGGCCTCCTGCAAGTTGTCCTGTAAACTCCATACACATGGCACAGTACATGTATACAGGTATACATGCATACATACACACACACACACAAAGAAATTAAAAAATGTAAAAATAAAAATAAACAACCAATCTGGATAATACAAAACAACAGGCATTTCCTAATCCCCCCCCCCCATTGCCTTTTAAGATAATCAGAATCACTCTAGGCATAAGAAGAGATCTGTTGTGTTGTGGTACAAGCCTTTAATCCTAGTACTCGGGAGGCAGAAGCAGAGGCAGAAGGGCAGAGGGACAGGGGGACAGGGGGAAAAGGGGGCAAGGGAACAGGGGTAAAGGGGTAGGGGGCAGAGGGGCAGACAGGCAGGGGCAGGTGGATCTCTATGAGATGGAGGCCAGCCTACTCTACATAGCAAGTTCTAGGTGAAGCTACAAAAAGACCTTGTCTCAAAACAAAACAACAAAAAGACTGACAATCTATACAGGCTGAAGCTCAGTTTTTAACAAAGTCTAGGACAACTTTTACCATGAGGGAAATTTTCAAAGTACCTAGTTGTTGCTTTGTCTTATTTAAAAGATGTATATGTTTGTCTGCCACTCAGACACACACCCCCAAGTTTTTTATGCATAGTCCTTTACGTTTAGTCCTCATCAACGTCCCTACCAATGTGCCAAACACAGTGTGCTCAGACCTTTCGGATGCTGCTCTGCTTAAATACAAACCTAAGCCTAGATTCTAGCACAGGTGATTCCTGCCATATAATTGTCTCCTTTATCTTCTGAACAAATTCTCCTAATACCAAGTGCCCTCTCCTTATCAGTTTCCTCTTCCCAATCCTCACTCTCCACTTCTTCCTCATTTCACTCATCTAGCTGGGTGGGGAGTAAAGACCAAAAATTAGTGGAAGTACAAGGAAATCATCTGTTTTCAAAACAAAGTTCCGTAAAATAATTTTCACCTACATAATAATTCAGTTCTGTATAATTCAAAGAACATTTCCTTTGCAAACCCAGAGGTATCTGACAGGGGAAACTACCAGGCTTTGCCATGTGACCCACACTGGAAACATTCCCACTCCCTTACCTGGTGTAGAAACCAAGATCTGACAACGAGTGAGAATGGCCAGGAGGAAATCGTTGTGAGAATGGACTGAAAAAGCGAGGGTTGCCACAGGTCAGACACAAGACATTCCGACATAAGAAAATATTAATTCAGCTTGTAAGTATTCTAAATGCTACCTTTTCTGCCCTTCTTTGCACTTATTCTTAAATATTTACATTATTAGGATTACCTTACATACCATTAAAAACAAAATGTTTTGGTTTACTGAAAACAATAAAGTAACTCTACCATTATCCTGTGTGAGCAGCCTATGTGCTTCAAGGTCAAACTCTTCTTTGCTGATCTTCTGCTTGAACCATAACTTCAAGTTAGCCCAGTATCTGCAGAAGCAGAAATAACATTAAGAACCACAGGCTCTTGGGAGGCAGAGGCAGGCAGATCTTTGTGAGTTCAAGGCCAGCCTGGTCTACAGAGTGAGTTCCAGGACAGCTGGGGCTACAGGGAGACCCTGTCTCGAAAAGACCAAAAAAAAAAAAAAAAAGAACCACAGGCTTTGCCTCTGCACCCAAGTTTACCATAGCTGCTCCCACTCCCAGGGAATCCCCCTTTGGGAATCCCCCAAAATGAGAACACCTTGTTTTGGAAGGCTGGCAACCAGTGAGCCCCAGGAAGCTCCAGCTACCTTCCTGGCTGCAGCCCTCCCACAGTACTAAGGTTACAGACAGACACTCTAGCCATGACCTGCTATTTACATGGGTGTTGAGGTTCACATCAGGTCCTCACAAGCACACAGCAAATAGTCTTACCCACTGAGCCACCTCTCCAGCCCAAACCCCATGGCTTTCAATTACAGCATCTACACCCTAATGTTCATTTGAGTTCCCTACAGGAAAAAAAATTTTAAAAGCCTCACAAGATGGTTTCCTATGCTCACCTCCATATTATACCCATGGCATTTCTGTGTGCAGGTGAGCAGCAAGTAGCCCTTATGTCACTAAATCCCATAGCTTTACAGACTCTTAATGTGGTACAAGACCCAACATACTGCCATCTTTCAGGTCCATTTTATTCAACACCAAAACATGTTCTGCCTGATATTCATTCACTAGACCACAGGTCAACAGTACACACTTTGATTTTTTTTTTTTTTAAAAAAAGGACAGGAATACAAACGAATGAAATAAACCACCACAGCAAGCAGTTTGCCAGGTTTGGTGGCTCAAGCCTACAAACCCAACACTCAGGTGGCAGAGCCAAAGTTCACTATAAGTTCAAGGACACCTGGTGCCACATAGTAATTTCCAGGCAACCGAGGGCTAAACAGACCCTGTCTCAACAAAACAAAAAGTAAAAGAAAAACTAAAGATGTTTCATGATCTTATTCATACAACAGAAGACAGTTTAACAGAATAGCTTTATTATTTAAAAGCTTTGTGTCGTCTTTTTACAGGACACAAAGAGAACCATATTTAGAGTAAGTGAACTTATTCTAGAACTAAGACAAGACTCTACCAATAAGATCCACCAGTATAATGCTGTCTTCTCTAAAGCAAAGTCAGAGCTACAATCAAGAGTTAGAAGACCCACCCCCCAGTCCTGGTCCCATTACATCACCCCAACCACAGACAGATGTCTGTTTCCCTAGACAGATCATAACCAACATCAGTCAACCTCTGTAAAGCTAAGGATGGTGGGTGGTAAATGTAAATGGGATGGGCCAGGAAGCACTAGAGAAAATTAAGTAACATATGGCCAAGTCTTCAAAAATGTTAAGCACCTATTTGAACATGAACAATGCTGGGCACTACCCAAAACAGGTTGAATGGCAAAGCCCAGGTCTTTCTGAAAAGTTGATGTGGATAGGAACATGCTCTGGCCCAGTCAGATATAAAAGACATTTGGATTACTGGATAAATGTGTTACATCCACACTCTTTGTATGTATGACCTTCTGTTTTACTTACTACCAAGGATTGCACTAAAATGATCATACTCCACAAAGCAAAGCAAAGCAAATGGCTTGGGAGGAAATGTAGCAAATGGCTGTAAAGCTTTATTACAGACTGCTTAACCCAGAGGCCTTTGTAAAGTACAGAAAGGGAAAGGTACAAAGACTATAACAATTCAGTATGCTGCCAATAATCGTACTCCTAGCACAAAGCCTCCTGATTGCACTGTTAGGGGGGCTCACAGTACAAACATAATATTTAGCTTCCGAATGTATCTGACCAACCCCATTCAGCTTTGGCCTTTACAAAATATTTCTGGCGATCCTGAATTCACAGGGTGTGACTGACTTGATTTGTGTGGGATCGTGGAGGGCAAAGAATCTAATGGGGTTAAAGTCAATCACACACACATAAGCCACTGTCCTTCATATTTTCCATAGTAAAAACCACTTGCTTCCAAATACTTTAGCTTTCTAAATGGAAAAGAGTGAAAGGTCTCCTAATGTGCTTTTAAAATATAAATTTTATCATTCAGTATTACAAAAGTATAAAGCCGGCAGGGTGTGGTGGCACACACCTTTAATCCCAGCGCTTGAAGGGGGAGGGGGCAGAGGCAGGCGGTTCTCTGTAAGTTCAATGCCAACCTGGTCTACAGAGTGAACTCCAAAGGGACTAAAGGGACACCTTGTCTCAAAAATACAAAAAAAAAGTATAAACCCACTGTAAAGAAGGCAAAGACTTTTTTATTCTTTTTAAAATTATTTTATGTGTATGAGTGTATTATTCCCTGCGTGTGTTAGTGCATCCACGTTGTACATGGACAGAAAAGGGCATAAGAGCCCCTGGAACTGGAGTTACCAACAGTTATCAACTGCCACGTGGATATGCTGGGAATTGAACCCGGGTCTCCAACCCCTATTAAAATATTCCTTTAAAATCCAAGACAGTGTAGCAGTGTGATGGGGCACACATGTAATTCCAGTTATCAGGAGCTAGAGGCAGAAGGATCAGACTTCAAGTTCATCTTGGGCTACACATGGGTATGAGGTCATCCTGGGATACACAACACGAGTTGGATGGATGGATGGATGGATGGATGGATGGATGGATGGATAGATGATTGATAGATAGATAGATAGATAGATAGATAGATAGATAGATAGATAGATGACAGAGACAGACAGAATATTTTCTGTCCAACTGTGGATCTTATGCTTGGCCACACAGCATCCTGTCATGACGCGAGTGGAGATCTTGAGGCAGGACCGACAGACCAGAAAAATTAAACCTTAAGAAGGAAGAACTGTTCCTCACCCCACGGTCTGGTTGAAGCCTCTTACCAAGTGAGAATCAAGAATCCCACCACACCAACATTTACTTAAGGCCGTTTTCTCCCTTCCCAGGGGTAAATCTGCAATTCTAGAAATATCAGCAGAAGTCCCCTTGTGCAACATTAGCAGCACCTGGTTTTACGCTATAACACATATAGGGAACCTCCAACGATGGATAAAAGGGAGAAGGGCTCTTGGCAACCTTTTGAGATATAATTCAAGAGTCACTAAAATGGGCTATATGGTAATGCTAAGACCCCTAGTTGTAGCTCTCCCTTGAAAAGCTCACACCCCACACCTGGGTATGTCTTACTCTTTCCCTGAGCATCTCGCTCTCTTAACTCTGGTGTTTAAAATTCTATGTTTAAAAGTCTTTTAATAAACTTCGACTCTGAGGAGCCCACACCCATGCTCTTGGGCTTGTGTTTTTATTCTTTCTTGAGTGTGTTTGTTTGTTTGTTACAAGGGCTATGTAGACCAGGCTGGCCTTGACTCACTGAGATCTTCCTGCCTCTGCCTCCCAAGTGCTGGAATTAAAGGTGTGAGCCACCACGCCCGGCTAGCTTTTCAATTACTAACAACACCCCTGCTCTGCCTCATACTGGCTAATCTTGAAATTCTTTTCTGCATGAAACTCAGGAATCCTGGGTTTGCCAGAGTCCGGGTCCCTAAAAGATTGCAGGACTTCCTCAGGCTGCAGTGGGAGCCAGTTTGGACCTGAGACTCTGCCCCAGTCCTGGCTGACTGACTCAAAGGATCCACGCGGCCAGAAGCCTTGGTCCCACTCTGGCAAGTGGCTTTTGAAGAATACTGAAGCTCTCTAGGCCTCACACGTCTGTCAACCTAGTGCTAACTGTGCTACATCACAGGCTTTCTCAGGGCTGATGCATCTGCTCGGCTGGCAAAGGCGTCCACAGGCCGCCCCGACTAGCAACCCTGCGAAGGCTGCGGTGCGGGCGCCTCTGCTGAGGGTCTGGGTGCTGCTGCTGCTCCAGGCGCGACTCCACGCTCGCGAGCCCGCTCCAGGGCTGCACCAGCCTCCGCCTCCAGGAAGCCCTCGCGGCCCTATGACCCGGGGCGCGCCCCGGCCCCGCAGGCCGTCTCCCCGCCCCACGCGGGCCTCCAAGGTCCTGGGGCGCCCCGAAAGCCGGTCCTCCAGCGCTGAGACTCCCGCGGCCGCCCCGCCCGGCCTGGGAGCAGAACGAGTGTCGCCGCCACAGGCCTCAGGGCAGTGCGGGAGTCGGGAGGTCTGAGCACGCCCACCCATAGGCCCCAGGGCTGACCCCCCGCGCCCCTTACTGTTTCACGTTGTCCCCCAGCGCCTCGCTCAAATTCTTCTTGGCTGCCTCCAGCTCGCTCACAAAGGTCGCCATTGCAGCTCGCGTACCGGCCCGACCGCAAAACTGCGCGTCCACGGCGACCAACAACCGAAAAACCAACTCCGCGGAAGGCTAGGTCCGGGCTCTGAATGTCCCCACCCCCCCGTCGGCCCCGCCCACGGCCACTCCCCAGACCTGGAGATTGTTTAGTTCTCGGCTCCGCGCGCCTTACAGTCGGGGAAAATGCCCAGCCAAACTCATTTCTCCAACTCCCGCCTGTCGAGTCATGTGATCCGTTTCACCATCTAGACTCGCCCAACCTAAACCCGCCAGAGGGCTGCAGCCTCGCACGTACTGCTGGCCCTACCTCTAAAGACCCATCCACTCTCAATTCCCAAGTGCCTCTCTTCCACACTCCAGAGCTCCAGAATTATTATCTTCCCATCTGTGTATCAATCTATAGTTTTTAATATGGTTAAAAGTTATATAAGCTTGGACTATATTAGGCCCTAGTAAAGTTTAAAACAAGATTTAAAACAAGTGACAGATATCTTGGCTGTATACTGTATATTTATTTTATGTTTTCCAGAAGGAGATGAAGAGGGATTTTTGTTTTGTCTTGATTTTTTTAAATGATTTATTTCTTTTTGTTTTATTTGTATTGCCCGCATGTAGGTAAGTGCACCCATGACATATGCCCATGGAGGTCAGATGAGGGCATCAGATCCCATAGAATTGGAGTTAATGGACAGTTGTTAGCAGCCATGAGAGTGCTGGGAATCGAACCCAGGTCCTCTGAAAGAGCAACCAATGGTTCTTTTTAAACACTGAGTCATCTCTCCGGCCCATTGTCTTGTTTTTTGTTTTGTTTTATTCCGTTTTGTTTTGTATCAGAGGCCTCATTCAAAATCTGGTGATACCTTCTAAATTATCCATGTGGTGGTTATTTTAAGATTTTATTTATATTTATTTATTTATTTATTTATTTATTTATTTTGGTCTTTTCGAGACAGGGTCTCCCTGTAGCCCCAGCTGTACTGGAACTCAATCTGTAGACCAGGCTGGCCTTGAACTCACAAAGATCTGCCTGCCTCTGCATCCCGAATGCTGGGATTAAAGGCATGTGCCACCTCGCCAGGCAAGACATTTATTTTTAAGTATATGAGTGGTGTATTTATGTGCGCCATGAGCTTGGAGTTTGCAGAGGCCTGAAGAGGCCATCAGAAGCTCTAGAACTGGAGTTTCAGTTGTGAGCCACTGTGTGGAGGCTAAGTACTGAACCCCAGTCATCTGTAGGAGCAGCAAGTGCTCTTCACTACTGAGCCATCTCTTCAGCCCCAAGAAAAATGTTTTTAAGTGCATACATTATAGAGGGTTACATTTAGAGCAATTTTATTGAAGCACAGTGCCTTAGTTACTTTCTGTTGCTTTGATAAAAACACTGAACAAAACCAACTTAGGGAGGCAAGGAGTTATTTTATCTTACATCTCCCAGGTCACAGTGCATCACCGAGGGGAGCCAAAGCAGGAACTCAGGGCAGGAACCTGGAGCAGACCATGGAGGAGTAAGCTTACTGGCTTACTCATTGCCCTGTGCTCAGCCTGCTTTCTTACACACACAAGACCCATCTGCCCAGAGGTGACACTTCCCATAGTTGGCTGCCCCCCCTCACTCATCAAGAAAATGCCCCATAGACATGGCCACACGCCAATTCAATGGAGTCAATCCACAGTTGAGATTCCCTCTACAGAGGTGTGTCAGGTTGTCAATCTGAAGCTACCCAGCACACACAGTTTAATTCATGGATCCTCTAGGGTCCATGAGCTCTAGCTTAGTACCCTGTAAAATTCTACAGACATGCAAATGTCTTACTATGCTTAGGCAGCTATAACAAAATGGCATAGGCCAGAATATTTGAGCAAAAGAACTATTATCTCATAATTTTGGAGACTAAAGTCTGTAATGACGATGGCTTCTGTGGAGGCACTCTCCCTAGCTTACAGATGTCCACCATCCACTGTATCCTAGCCTTTCCCAATGAGTTTTTAAGAGAAGGGAAAAAGAACACTCTCTGGTGACAATGCAACCAAACCAGAAACCCACCTTAATGAGCTCATGGAACTGTAATTATCTCCTTAGGGCCCCCATCTCCAAACACAGCCACACTGAAGGTTAGACCTTCAACTTACGTATTTGGGGACATAACATTGAGTCTGTGATAGCATTGCAGAGAACTGACTGAAATTTCTGTTTCCCTTTCTCAGGAGCTCTCAGAAACTAAACTTCAAGAAGTCCAAGAAATGCAAGGCGCCTAGAGACTTTAGAGAATGAAAGATCAAACGATGCCCTTCCCCGCGGCCCCCCCGACACACACACACACTGAAAAGTAGGCACTGACTTTCTGATGTGTTTTGACATTATTGTGGTTATAATTAACTGCATCAAAGTAGTTTTTCCTTGGTTGATGAGTCTTAGAATAGAGAAAAAGACATTTTAAGGAATAAAGGCCAGGCACGATCTCTGCACATAGAGATAATTAGAAGCCAGTCAACCATGTACTACTCACACATTTAAAAATGCAAAGAAGTCTACAAATGTTAGTTTAGCCTTTTCTATTCTTTTAAATTAGTCTATAGACATGTTTGCTTCCACTTAGAGGAATACACAGAGAAGTCCAAGGATTATTATAATTAAAAGACAAGATTAGGACAGTCCACTGCAAGTGGAGATGCAATTTAGTTTTCTCAGCTATATGGGGATGAGCTGGGTCACTAGCTTCCGAGGACACAAAATAGCCAACTTCTGTGGGTTTGGTTAAGTGCTCCCCAAAGGCCCTTAGGTCTGTGCTACTAGGAAGTGGTAGAACCTTCTGGAGATGGGACCTTGTGAGAAGCAGTTAGGTCATAGAGTATGTACTCCGAGGATATTGGAGACCTAGCACTTTCTTCAAGCTTTTTCTTCTCAACCTGGATGTGAGAATCTTTACTCCACCATGAAATTTACTCCAACATGACACCACGAGTCACCTTCCCTGCAGCTCCAAATGTAATAGACTGATTGATCATGAACTGAAACCTCCAAAAGTGTGAGCCAAAATAATATTGTCTTTCAAGTTTATCTCAAGTATTTGGTACAGTAGCAGAAAGCTAATAATGCATCAGCCATAAGTACAGACCCTTAGATCTCCCTAGATATTTCTGTCAATACATCAACCATAAGTATAGGCCCTTAGAAAATCTTCAAGGGAGAGATAGAGATATGTAAGCTCAATCCCTTGAAGTTAATTGCAGCAGCAGCAGCAGCTGTCTGTTCCTCTTCTCACTACGGGAGCTTGGCAGCCAACATCTCCTTCATCCTACGATAACAGTAAAAGCACTACAGTCTGCAACAAGGCTGGACAGATGATCTAAAGAACTCCTGTTAAAGGTAAAGTTGGCCCTGGACATGAAAATGAGAGATATTGACGAGGTCTTTAAAAAACTGTTCTAAACATGAATTATTAAAGTACTTATATTGGAAAAGAGCCCCTTCCAACCCCTGTAACCTTTTCAGTGAGCTTAATCTGAGATTTGGAGGGGAAAACTGGCTGAATACTGTGTCCTTACTCCTTATGTACATTACAGGTACAAGAAGGTCCTAAAAATACTTTTGTGCAGTAATGGAAGTCAAGCATTGGAGAGATCTTTGTCACTCTGGCATGGTGTCACATGCCTTTAATCTCAGCTCTCAGGAGGCAGAGGCAGGCAGATCTCTGTGAGTTGGAAGCCTACATAGGGAGTTCTAGGCCAGACAGTAAGATCCTGACTCAAAAAATAAAACAAAACAAAACAACAACAACAACAACAAAAACAGTTCTGGAGGGTAACCAAGTTGCTACTCCTTTATTCTTGTAGTTCTTCTGTAGATTTTTCTGAGCTGTTTTATGTGGACAATTCTATTGTCTGCAGATAAGAAAAACCTATCTTTTTCTTTCCAATCTATAGAGGTCTTGTTTCATTTTCTTTGGCTATTTTCGTTTTCTTTTTGCACTGACTAGAATAGCACTGTTTACTCAAATTTTCAACATGGATTGGGCTGTCAAATAGAGGAGGTATGCACAGTTGTTTATCACTTGATAGTGATAGTGACTAGTAAGACTCAGGAACTGAATTTTTAATTAACATTTAATTTGAGGCCCCACCTCTGTCTAGTGACAGCTCTAGTGAACAGTTCAAGCCTACATTGAACTCCATTACCTTGTGGAGGAGTGGCCCTGATTTATGGCTTCTGCCTGGCACCTACCTTTCATGACTGCCCCCCCACACACACACACCTCACAAGGAAGTGTATTTACTATATATTCAGAAGGACTGCTAATATATCCTTCCAAAGTAAGAAGGTAATAATAGCATTATTACAAATTCACAGAAAATTTTACTGTGAACTCTCATTGAATAAATGTGGTGGTCAGAGATCTCCGGAGAAACAAAACCAAAAGGGTGGTGTGTGTGTGTGTGTGTGTGTGTGTGTGTGTGTGTATATATATATATATATAAGAGTGACTTTTAGGGGGCTGGAGAGATGGCCTAGCGGTTAAGAGTGCCGACTGCTCTTGCAGAGGACCCGGGTTCGATCCCCAGCACCCACTTGGTGGCTGAGAACCGTCCTTAACTCCAGTTCCAGGAGAACTCCAGTTCCAGGGGAATCCGACACCCTCATCTGACTGCCGCGACATTGCACAACACAGATGCACAAACCTACATGCAGACAGTACATTCATACACATAATAAATAAATAAATAAATAAATAAATAAATAAATATTTAAAAATTTAAAAAAATTTTTAAAGAGTGACATTTTTTTTTTTTTTGGTGTTTTTGAGACAGGGTCTCCCTGTAGCCCCAGCTGTCCTGGAACTCACTCTGTAGACCAGGGTGGCCTTGAACTCACAAAGATCCACCTGCTTCTGCCTCCCAAGTGCTAGGATTAAAGGCGTGTGCCACCACGCCCAGCTAAGAGGGACTTTTAATGGACATTGTATTAGTCACTTTTCTGTTGCTGTGATAAAACCACCATGACCAAGGGAACTTATAAAAGGAAGAGTTTATTTGAGCTTATGATTGACAGTTACAGGGAATTAAGAGTCCATTGTGGCAGGGAGCCATGGTGGCTGGGGCTGGAGCAGAAAGCCAAGGTTCACATCTTCCAATGAGTACAGGAAGCCAAGAGAGAGACACTGGAGACTGCAAGGCTTGTTGAACACACTAAGCCCATCCTCAGTGACATACTTACTCCAGTATGGCCACACCTTCTAAAACCTCCAAAAACAGCACCACCAACTGGGGACAAAATGTCTGAATATTTGAAGCCTATGGGGGACATTCTCATTCAAACCACCACAGACATGATCTGGACTGATGCCTTTTAATTAACCCCAGCAAAACTATGCATGATCTTGGGCCCAATGGTGACCAGAGCATCTCCTTGGCAACCTCAGTTTGATACTCTACCCAAAAAGATAATGAATGAATGTGGGTATGCTTGAGAATTAACTTATCAAAGTATTGCAAGAAGTGTACCCACCCATTGGAAACAGGGTAAGTTGAGAAGGACAGTTGACCTTGGATGAATGTGAACTAGAGATGAAAATAGCAGATGGTGAGGATTAATGGTGGAGCCAAACTTGAATTTATACTTCCTCAATGAAGCTGGAGAAAGCATTTTGATAAAAGTATGAGAGTGGCCTGACCTGAGGACAGTGAAAAACAGGCTTCTAGAGACAGTTCCATGTACATAGAATGAGGACAAAGGTCCATCCGCACAGGTGGAGAGGACAAGAGAGATCCATCAGCACAGTTCTAGGAGAGGGTCCCAGACTTAGTGTGGTTCACTTTATGATTTTTCAACTTCTCAATGGTCATATGCACCTGGTAGAAAGCATACTTCAGTTTTGAATTTGGCTCTTTTCCCAAGCTAGCCATATATAGTACATTCTGGGCAGGGGTATCAAAGGGTCACTAGCAGTGGCTCATAGTCAGCTGTGTATTCAAAAGGGGAATAACCAATACTCTGCAGTGTCCCATGTGGCTAAGATATGATGTTCAATAGGTTAGGTGTATTAAATGATTCTTTTCAATTTACATTAGATTTACAGGATATAATCCCATTATAAATAGATAAGTATTTGCCCTTAGAGGGCAATTTATTGTGAAAATTCACCCATGCTGTTATGAAAGCTGAAAAGTCTCACCACCTGCCATCTAAAGGAATGACTGGTGTAACTCCCAGTTCCAGTATTAGAAATAAAATCCAAGGTCCAAGGACATCATCAATACCATACAAAGAACATTCAGACAAAATAAAAATAACTCAGCTAGGGGCTGGAGAGATAGCCTAACACTTAAGAGCACCTACTGCTCTTGCAGAGGACTTGGGTTTGATCCCCAGCACCCACATGGCAGCTGAGAACCATCTTTAACTCCAGTTCCAGGGGAATCCGACGCCCTCTTCTGACCTCTACAGCATTGCATGACCTGGGTGCACAAACCTACATGCAGACAGTACATTCATACACATAAAAATAAATAAATAAAATTTAAAAAATAAAATAAGCCGGGCGTGGTGGTGCACGCCTTTAATCCTAGCACTCGGGAGGCAGAGGCAGGCGGATCTTTGTGAGTTCAAGGCCTGCCTGGTCTACAGAGTGAGTTCCAGGACAGCTGGGCTGCAGGGAGACCCTGTCTCGAAAAGACAAAATAAATAAATAAATAAATAAATAAATAAATAAATAAATAAATAAAATAAAACTGAAGTAAAACAAAAAAGTAACTCAGCTAAGCAGATTTTACTTTTGCAAAATGGTGTCTTGTGTGGTCAGTCAGATTCAGCAACTACACACAGAACTCAGAAGCTTGGTGAACTTTTATTCCTAATGCAAGAGAACTGTGTCTTTTCCCCATTGGCTGGGGTCTGATCTCAGTTGGATAATTTAAAAGAATTGGTATGAAGAGAGAAAACCTCCACTGCTCCAGGCCATCAGGCTCAGGAATGCATCAGGGCCTTTCCTTAAACAAAAGTCTCATGGGTGAGTTAAAGATTAGAATTCCTGTCATAAATCAAGTTTCAAGTTTTACGGGGTTTGAAAGAAATGACTAATATTTGTTTCTTACAAATCTCTATGGTTTTTTTCCTTAAACACTCTTTCCTTCAAATCATTAAGGCATTGGTTCTCTTTCTGTTATATCTTGGAATAAGAAACTGATACAGGGAGGGGACATTCATTGGCTTGACTCAATGAGCCTGAGTTAGGTCCCTAACACATGCTATAAATACAGGGTTGGGACACCCATTATAGTTACCAAGGAACTTAGCATAGACCTATAAGTAAGACCTCATCATTTTCCATACCATTTTTCAGGAGGACACAGAGTTTCCAAATTTTTAGTTATTTATAAAGTACCTTAAAGGCCTTGGAGTTATATTTGGAGTTGTGTTGTTGGGGATGATATACAACATTGTTCTCCTAGCATTACATAAACTCTATATTTTTTCAGCCCAAATCACGTCTAATCCTAACCTATTCTGCTAAGACACTTTTTTTGGTGGATATAACATATGGCACTCAAGGTACCTGTCCAGTAAGCCTATCTAAAAGCCTCCAAAAGTCCATCAGTTGCTTTATTTGTATAACTGCAGGATAAATATAGGAAAGGAAGTCTTTGATGTCTAAAAAGACATGTGAAGTAGGAGAAAAGGCAAGAGTGCTGCTGGTTCTTGGGAACCAGGAGAATTTTTTGATGCACTCACAAAAGCATCCATCCATTGGGTCCCTCTCTTTTTCTTTTGGTTCCCAAGGCTGTTCTCCAGAGTGATGAACTTAGGGTTTCCTTTAAGGCACTTTGATGTGGGAATGCTGTTAATCCCATGGTGGAACAGATTGAAGAGGGTGCACAAGTGAGATTGCTACAGCACATCCTGGGGACCACATCAGATCCATTTATTCTATGTAACAGGCAATGTATATAGGTTTAGGATGGGCAGCCCCCACATTGTATGACATCACCTCCCCAGCAGCCAATGCCAGACTCCCACATCATCATGTACCATCCCAGCTCATGGGGCTTACCCAGAAAGGGGCATGCAGATGAACAAGTCAGCTTGTAGTGCCAACCAAATGCTAGCCTACACATGCACAATGTAGCCTGAATCCAGGACTGCTGTTCCACATCTTCCCTTTCTGTTTTTGCCTTTACAGTCTCAGAGAGCATGATAGGAGTGGTGGTCAGTTATCTTTTGCCTACCTCAAGTGGCCACAACCATTTCACAAAAGCACTAAGACTAATTAATGCCCATATAAAAACCAAATATGGGATAAAACAATTAGTAAACATAAACAATAAAAAATAGAAGCAATGTCCATGTGAACCCAATTAGCAAGCATCTGTGTCCAACTCTTGTACAACCCGGGGTCGCCAAGTCCAGTTGGAGAGGTTTGCATACATAAACATGCTGATCAAATAAAAGTTCAGTCCATTTTTGCTTTGATCTCACAAAATTCACAGCACTTCTTTGGACCTAACAAACTGACACACAAACCTCTTCCATGAGACTTCCTGGGCCTTGTAGGGGAGTGTGAGAGAGAGAGAGTGAGAGATAGGATGATCCATTTTTTCTCTGAGGTGACACATCAAACACTTGGGTCTGTCCAAGTTCTGTTTTCATTGGACTGGTGGTTCATTCATGAGTCTCCTTTTTATTCCTACTAATAAAACACAAATTGCAAGAAGCACAGACATCTAAGCAAACATTAACCATTATAACAAGTTATGCTATGGGAACAAACACATATGCTTGGGTGGTATCTTAGGACTTTATAGCTCTTTCACAAAAGGATGGCAATAGCTTTCTATTGTGGCCTATAAAGTCTTCTGCCACTAGGGGGTGCCAAGCTTGCAGTATCAGTTGTGTATCTTAACTGCCCTCCCCCAGGAAGTGGGTCACAGATCCAATTGGAATTTTTCTGGGTGTACATGTACCAGGCTGCCACTATTGTACTACATCTTCTTTGGCATGTAAAAGTGAAGCACATGAGGTCAGTCTGTAGTAGAACTTTGGAGACATTTCTCCAATGATATCTGTAGTTATTCTCTGGCACCATGAAGTCATCTACCCATTTGCAATGCGAGGACTTAGCATAATTTTTCTTCTCATACTCTCATCATGCTGAATCTTCAGCAATAAGGTCTTACTGAACACTGCTTGTGTGCACCCAAAGTTATAAATAAATGGCCTTTGTTTGTGGGCGTCTTTTAGAACCTCCCTGGCCAACAGCTCCTGGTAGGGCAGCCCACACCTAGATACTGAAGCTTTTATCTACTAATACATTTTATTCAACCATAAAGCAAAATTTGGAGGTAGGACACTAATCCAATAGGACGGGCCCACATGCCCATGTGGGCATACTTTTTGGATGTTTAGACAAGTCAACTGCCCTGCTGGTGGGTCCTTATCCATTTCTTGAACACTTCTTTGCTGGAATCCAGATTTTTTTTCGGGGGGGTGGTCATCTGTGGGAAGATACAAGCAAACCTTTTCCCTATAGTTAGCAGTGGACTTAAGTTTTTCTCATAGTCCCAACATTGTACCATAAGTACAACTTATTATGGCATGTCAGAGGGCCCCAATGTTTATAGACCAGAGTTATTTCTGATTTCAAAATTAAAAGGTTCAGAATAAAGAGTGCTCTGCAAACTGCATCCTTGAAGAAGGAGGTATATTCCTCCCTGTTCTGTTTTTGCAATTATCACTACAAAGAGAACAATCCATCCTGTTTCCCCCAGCATCCCAACCTACAGCTTTCCAGAATCCAGGAGTTGTATCACACACCTATAGACAGGAACTATGCTGAAAAGGTTTACCAAGCCCATTTAAACTGTCTCCTTCTAGACTCCATACTGCTGTTTTGAGGACATAAAACCTGGTTTCTCTTGAGCCAAATTATCTTGTTATGGACAAAAGAAGTGCCATAAGTAACACTTGTATAATACAGAGAAACATGAAGAATACCTGTGTCAATGTAATTCCAAAGCTGTAACAGAATCCAGTACAAGCCAGGAGTGGACCAAATATTAACAACAACTCTGTATCCCTAATTAGCTTAAGTGTGTTACTATTTTTTGTTCTGGAAACAGACAGTCATTTTAATCTTATACAAGAAGCTTTTAGTTAATACCATGAGACTTAATAACATTTATCCTCAGATTTACCCTTATTTATTAACATTTACTAAGTATTTAGTATTTATTCCCATATATGTAGAAGGAATAGTTATTTTAAATATACCATTATAAAGTATAAATATTGGCATTACCTTGCAGGTCTTGGAGCAAGTTCTAAATGACCAATTCTCTCCAAATGTTCAGAAATGTTTTACATAAGTTTGGGGAAAAAAAACCTTTCTGTTTGTTCACTACAAGGATTTCCTACCTATTGGTCAAATATCTTACCTATAAAGCATATCTAAATGTAGAAATAAATCACACCCTAGAATAGAAGTAATCATTCCTTAAAATTAATTTATATCCTTAAAGACCAGGAACCATATTGTAATTTAACAGTCTTAGCTTACATGACAACTTATTATCAGAGAAGATTACCAAAAACATTGCCTCGTGTTGCAAAGAAATATAAACAGTAGGTAGAGAGAGCCAATATGTACTTAGTAAAACATTAAATTGATATACATTTGTAACAACATAAGTTACTCTTTTTATTGTCTTTTTGAGACAGGGTCTCCCTGTAGCTCTGCCTGTCCTGGAACTCATTCTATAGACCAGGCTGGCCTTGAACTCACAGAGATCCGCCTGCCTCTGCCTCCTGAGTGCTAGGATTAAAGGCGTGTGCCACCATGCCCAGCATATAGACATTATGTACCTTGAGATAAATAAAAATAACTTTTCTTGAAATTAGTTTATCCCTTAGGTGTTCTCAACTTTACATTGCCTTTACTCTTAGGCTGTTTGTTTACTTTTATTTTTGTCCCATCACAGGGAAAAGGGGCATGCCTAAACCTGAACAAGAGCCTTAAAACAGGCTTGAGTCTGAAGTGGGAGGGCAAATCTCATCTACAGAATCAGCTTCTCTGTGACTTCAAACAGTGTGTGATTATTTACCAATAAATTATGCAAAAAGGCATATCTCTTTAGAACTTAATTCAGTGATTTACATAGAACAGGAGACCATTTAAAGATTGAAATCACATGGCACTGTAGAAACATGAAGCAGTTTCAAACAGCAGTCTCAGGCTGCCTTCCTTCATCCCTGGCCCAGGCATTCTGGAATGCTTGGGAGTTTCCAAGTTCCAAAAAATATCCATGCAAATCAGACCAAGATTTCTGGCTTTGGTTGATAATTGGCCTTCGCTCAGAGACTCTCTCGCTCATTTCTGTTGTCCAAGGATTGAGATTAAAGGCATGGACCATCCCATCCTATTGGTTAAAAAGACTTTTAAGGATGGGAGAGATGGCCTAGCGGTTAAGAGCACTGACTGCTCTTGCAGAGGTCCTGGATTCGATCCTCAGCACCCACATGGTGGCTGACAACTGTCTTTAACTCTAGTTCCAGGGGAATCCGATGCCCTCTTCTGACCTCCACGGCATTGCATGACATGGGTGCACAAACCTACATGCAGACAGTACATTCATGCACATAAAAAATAAAATAAAATAAAAGACTTTTCAAGGTTTAGCTCCCCCAGGGCATTAGGTTCAGGAATGCATTAGGGTCTACTGTTGAGCAAAGTTTTTAAGGTGTGGTGAGATAAAAGATCAGAATAAAATTTATTGCCTAGGACTTGTAGTTATGCATGCATATATATTTACTTAAAGATGTTTAGGGCATGTAAGTTTTGTAAAGAAATATATTTTGGGGGATGGAGAGAAGGCCTAGCAGTTAAGAGTGCTGACCGCTCTTAAAGAGAACCCAGGTTCAATCCCCAGCACCCATGTGGCAGCTGAGAACCATCTGAAACTCCAATTCCAGGGGGAATCTGACACCCTCTTCTAACCTCCCCGGCATTGCACGACATGGGTGCACAAACCTATATGCAGACAGTACATTCATAAGCATAATAAATAAATAAATAAATAAATAAATAAATAAATAAACAAATAAGGAATATATTTTGATTAGGCATGCCAGGATAGAATTTACAGTAATAGTTTTTGTACACAAAGTGAAGAAAAAGCTTAAGAGGCCATAGCTTAAAATCATGTTGAGATAGTGAGCGAGTTCTTGTGTGGGGTCCTCAAGTGCTCAGATTCAAGCCTTGCTTGCTAAGCTAGGAGCCTGCGCCACTCCAGACAGGGACGCCTGGAGTGGATTGACTTTTGGGTTGCTGGATGTTTGATTCTCTGGTTTGAGGCAGAGGTGCTTGGGTCTAAAGCTTAAACCCTTGTAGGGTGTGGCTGTCCGGGTGGGATCGCCCTTCGCCCCCCCCACAGCCAGCAGAGGCTGTGCTGCCATAGTGAGCGAGTTCTTGTGTGGAGCGCTCAAGTGCTCAGGTTCAAGCCTAGCATGCTAAGGTAGGAGCCCGGTGCTGCTCTAGACAGGTACTGGGGCCCAGGCTAAGTGAGGCATCCCCCCCCACCAACTGGAATTGAGGAGAAAGTATCCAAGTTGATTTTTTTGGGAGAACCTTCAGAACAGGAAGGGAAGAGTGACTGAGACTTCCAATATCCAATATATAAACAAAACTGAAAGCCTGAAACCTAGACAACTCAATACTTCATAAACAAAGAGGAGGAAAGAAAAAAAAGCATCAGAAGGAGGCAAGAAAAATCAGCCTCTAACATAGTGAAAAGACATTTGTGATTTGAATCACAAAAGGGAAACCCACATGCCAGGGACATGACGAAGGGACAACATGGGAAAAGTGCAGGATAATTCTCCACCAAGCTCTACCAACCCTGTAGGAAATAGCTACAATGGGATCCCCCTGGAGGTGACCCAAGAAACAGATCTTAGAGGAATAATTGCAGACCAATGCAGAGAAATTAAAGAAAATAAAAATTCAGAGAACTAAAGAGAGAGAATGAAAACCTCAAAAAGGACCTAGAGGGATACAATGACAAACTTCGGAAAGAACTAGAGGGAGAAAAAAACAAACTCCAAAAAGAAGTAGAAACAATGAAAAAGGAAGCCAACCAATGAACTAAGGAGCACCAAGAAGAGACTGAGAAGCTCAAAAAGGAAATGGAAATACTAAAGAAATCACAGGATGAAATGAAAAAGGAAATAGAACACTCATCCAATCAAGAAGAAAGGAAAGGAAAAAGCCTCAGAAGTAGAATGGAGGAAGCAGAACAAAGAATATCAGATCTGGAAGATAACACAGAGCAACTAAAAAGCTCAAATAAAGATTATGAAAAATTTAAAAATACACAAAAGTGGAACAACCAGGAAATATGGGACACTATGAAAAGATCAAACCTCCACATCATAGGAATAGAGGAAGGAGAAGAATCTCAAGAAAATAGTATTGATCAGATCTTCAACAGAATAATAGATGAAAATTTCCCCAAACTAAAAATAGACAAACCCATACAAATACAAGAAGCACATAGGACCCCAAATAGACAAGATCAGAAAAGAAACACCCCACGCCATATCATAGTTAAAATGCTAGATGCCCAAAACAAAGACAAAATTCTGAGGGCTACAAAAGAAAAACAAGTCACATACAAAGGGAAACCCATCAGAATTACAACTGACTTCTCGCCTCAAACCATGAAAGCAAGAAGAACATGGAGCAAAGCATTCCCAGTGTTAAGGGACTACGGATGCCAACCCAGAATACTTTACCCAGCAAAAATGTCGACTATACTTGAAGGAGAGAGAAAAATCTTCCATGACATAAACAAGATGATGGAATACATGTCTGGAAAACCAACTCTTCATAAAATACTTGAAGCAATTCAAAGGGCAGAAGAGAGGAGCAACAATCCTCAAACACCTAGGAAAAGAAACTAACAAAAACATAACCATAGGAGCAAAATCAAAGGCTAGAAGTCCAAATGGATAATAAAGTGAAAGGAAGCAACATCCATCTTTCAATTATAACCTTAAATATTAATGGGCTAAACTCCCCAATCAAAAGGCATAGACTGGGAGAATGGATTAGGAAACAAAATCCATCTATATGCTGTCTACAAGAAACCCATCTCAATTTCAAGGACAGGCCCCAACTTAAGATGAAGGGATGGAAGAAAGTATTCCAAGCAAATAGTACCAAAAATAAAGCAGGTGTTGCTAGTCTAATATCTGACAAAATAGACTTCAAAGCAAAAGAAATCAAAATAGACAAAGAGGGCCATTACATCTTTATTAAAGGAACATTGATGATGAAGATCTCACAATCATGAATCTATACACACCAAACCCAGCGCACCAAACTTTATAAAGACAATTCTTTAGGACCTCAAGGCACAGATTAACTCCAGCACACTAATAGGAGGGGACTTCAATACCCCACTAAGTCCTTTAGACAGATCAACAGGACAAAGGAGAAACAGAGAGACATCTGAACTAAATGATACAATGCACCAAATGGACCTCACAGACATCTAACGAATATTTCACCCAAACACCAGAGAATACACTTTCTACTCAGCACCCCATGGGACATTCTCCAAAATAGACCATATACTGGGACACAAGAAAAAAATCAACAAATACAAAAAGATTGAAATAATCTCATCTATTCTATCAGACCACAGTGCAATAAAACTCAGTATCAACACCAGGATAAACCCTACAACCTACAAGAACACCTGGAGACTAAACAACACTCTCCTGAATAATGAATGGGTCAAGAAAGAAATAAAGAAAGAAATAAAAACATTCCTGGAGCTGAATGACAATGATAATACAACAAAACAAAACCTATGGGACACTTTAAAAGCAGTCCTAAGAGGGAAGTTTATAGCTCTAAGTGCCTACATTAAAAAAACAGACAATTCTCCAGGACCACAAGTCACAGACTAACTCCAGTACACTCATAGTGGGAGATTTCAATACACCACTGAGTCCTTTGGATAGGTCAACAGGACAAAGAATAAACAGAGAGACGTCTGAACTGAACGACATGATACACCAAATGGACCTCATAGACCTCTACCGAACATTCCATCCTAATACCAGAGAATACACTTTCTACTCAGTACCCCATGGAACATTCTCCAAAATCGACCACATACTGGAACACAGAAGAAACCTCTACAAATACAAAAAGATTGAAATAATTTCATGCATCCTGTCAGACCACAGTGTAATAAAGCTCAACATCAACACCAGGACAAGCCCTCCTGCCTACAAGAACACATGGAGACTAAACAACACACTCTTGAATAATGAATGGGTCAAGGAAGAGATAAAGAAAGAAATAAAAACATTCCTGGAACTGAATGACAATGACAATACAACACAACAAAACCTATGGGATACCTTAAAAGCAGTCCTAAGAGGGAAGTTTATAGCCCTGGGTGCCTACATTAGAAAAACAGAAAGAGCACAAGTGAATGATCTAACACTACAGCTAAAAGCACTTGAGAGGCAACAACAGATGAACCCTAAACGCAACAGACAGGAAGAAATAACAAAAATCAGAGCAGAAATCAATGAAATAGAAACAAAGAAAACAATACAAAAAA
>VZQC01003815.1:927114-986608 GCA_009823505.1 Rhizomys pruinosus | reverse complement strand
GCATTAAATCTGTACACTAGTTTGGGTAGGATGGACATTTTTACTATATTTATTTTCCCAATCCATGAGCATGGGAGGTTTGTCCATCTTCTGATGTCTTCCTCAATTTCCTTTTTCAGGGGTTTAAAATTTTTGTTGTAGAGATCCTTGGTGTCTTTGGTTAGGTTTGTTCCTAGGTATTTTATTGTTTTTGAGGCTATTGTGAGTGGGAAGGTCTCCTTGTAGTCCTTCTTCAGTTGCTTGTTGTTGGTGTAAAGAAAGGCTACTGATTTTTCTAGATTTATTTTGTATCCTGCCACTTTACCAAAGCTCTTAATCATTTCTAGGAGTTTTCTGGTGGAGTTCTTAGCATCCCTTAGGTAGACAATCATATCATCAGCAAAAAGGGATAGCTTGACTTCCTCTTTTCCAATTAGAACTCCTTTAATTTCCTTTTCTTGCCTTATTGACCTAGCAAGGGTTTCAAGCACTATATTGAAAAGGAGTGGTGACAGGGGGCAGCCTTGCCGAGTTCCTACCTTTAAGGGGAATGCTTCTGTCATTTCCCCACTTAAGATGATATTGTCTTTGGGTTTCCTGTATATGGCTTTGATTACATTGAGGAATGATCCCTCCAGTCCAATTCCCTCTAGATCTTTATACATGAAGGATGCTGGATTTTGTCAATGGCTTTCTCTGTGTAAATTGAGATGATGGTGTGGTTTTTTTCTTTCTTTCTGTTTATGTGCTTGATGATATTTATTGATTTTCATATATTGAACCATCCCTGAATCTCTGGTATGAATTCAACTTGGTCATGAAGAATGATCATGATGTGGGTCTGTATGTGACTTGCCAGTATCCTGTTTAGAATTTTGGCATCTGTGTTCATTAGGATGATGGGTCTATAGTTCTCCTTTTTGATTTTATCTTTACCTGGTTTTGGTAATAGCATAATGCTGGCTTCATAGAACAAATCTGGGAGAACTCCCTCCATTTGTATCCATCTTAACAACTTGAGTAGTAATGGTTGTAAGTCTTTTTGAAATATATTGTAGAATTCTGCCATGAAACCATCTGGGCCTGGGCATTTTTTGGTTGGCAGGCTAGTTATTACATCTTCAATTTCTTCATGTATTAGGTCTATTAGGCTGCCGATCTCTTCTTGGTTGAGCTTTGGTGATTCCCAGGATTTCAGATATTCATCTATTTCTTCTAGGTTTTCAAACTTAGAAGAGTATAGGTTTTTGAAGTATTCCCATATGATTGTCTGGATCTATTCATTGTCTGTTGTGATACTTCCCCTTTCATCACAGATTCTATTTATTTTTAGTTGTTCCTTCTTTCTTTTGGTTATCTGGGCTAGAGGTCTGTCTATCTTATTTATTCTCTTAAAGAACCAACTTTTGGATTCATTAATTTTTTATGGTTTTCTTTGTTTCTATTTCGTTGATCTCTGCTCTGATTTTTGTTATTTCTTCTTGTCTACTGCGTTTAGGGTTCATTTGTTGTTGTCTCTCAAGTATTTTTAGCTGCAGTGTTAGATCATTCACTTGTGCTCTTTCTGTTTTTTTAATGTAGGCACTTAGAGCTATAAACTTTCCTCTTAGGACTGCTCTTAAAGTGTCCCATAGATTTTGCTGTGTTGTATTATCATCGTCATTCAGTTCCAGGAATGTTTTTATTTCTTTCTTTATTTCTTCCTTGACCCATTTGTTATTCAGGAGAGTGTTGTTTAGTCTCCACGTGTTCTTGTAGGTTGTAGGGTTTATCCTGGTGTTAATATTGAGTTTTATTTCACTGTGGTCTGATAGAATGCTTGAGTTTTTTCCTGTGTCCCAGTATATGGTATATTTTGGAGAATGTTCCATGGGGTGCTGAGTAGATGGTGTATTCTCTGGTGTTTGGGTGAAATATTCATAGATGTCTGTGAGGTCCATTTGGTGTATTGTATCATTTAGTTCAGATATCTCTCTGTTTATCCTTTGTCCTGTTCATCAGTCTAAAGTACTTAATGGGGTATCAAATTCCCCTGCTATTAGTGTGCTAGGGTTAATCTGTGCCTTGAGATCCTGAAGAATTGTCTTTATAAAGTTTGGTGCACAGGCATTTGGTGCATACGTATTCATGATTGTGAGATCTTCATCGTCAATTCTTGCTTTAATAAAGATATAATGGCCCTCTTTGTGTCTTTTGATTTATTTTGCTTTGAAGTCTATTTTGTCTGATATTAGAATAGCCACACCCGCTTTCTTTTTGATACCATTTGCTTGGAATATTTTCTTCCATCCCTTAGCCTTAAGTTGGTGACTATCCTTGAAATTGAGATGGGTTTCTTGTAGACAGAATATAGATGGGTATTGTTTCCTAATCCATTCTCCAAGTCTATGCCTTTTGATTGGGGAGTTTAGCCCATTAATATTTAAAGTTATAATTGAAGGATGGATCTTGCTTCCTTTCACTTTATTATCCATTTGGTCTTCTAGCCTCTGATTTTATTCCTATGGTTATGTTTTTATTAGTTTCTTTTCCTAGGTGGTTGAGGATTGTTGCTCCTCTCTTCTGCCCTTTGAATTGCTTCAAGTATTTTTGAAGAGTTGGCTTTACAGACATGTATTCTATCATCTTGTTTATGCCATGGAAGATTTTTCACTCTCCTTCAACTACAGTCGACATTTTTGCTGGGTAAAGTATTCTGGGTTGGCATCCATAGTCCTTTAACACTGGGAATGCTTTGCTCCATGTTCTTCTTGCTTTCATGGTTTGTGCCGAGAAGTCAGTTTTAATTCTGATGGGTTTCCCTTTGTATGTGACTTGTTTTTCTTTTGTAGCCTTCAGAATTTTGTCTTTGTTTTGGGAGTCTAGCATTTTAACTATGATATGGCGTGGGGAGTTTCTTTTCTGATCTTGTCTATTTGGAGTCCTATGTGCTTCTTGTATTTGTATGGGTTTGTCTATCTTTAGTTTGGGGACATTTTCATTTATTAATCTGTTGAAGATCTGATCAATACTATTCTCTTGAAATTTTTCTCCTTCCTCAATTCCTATGATGTGGTGGTTTGATCTTTTCATAGTGTCCCATGTTTCCTGGTTGTTCCACTTTTGTGGAACAAAAAGTATTTTTTAAATTTTTCATATTCTTTATTTGAGCTTTTTAGTTGCTCTGGGTGTTATCTTCCAGGTCTGACATTCTTTGTTCTGCTTCCTCCATTCTACTTCTGAGCCTTTTTCCTTTCCTTTCTTCTTGGTTGGATGAGTGTTCTCATTCTTTTTTTCCTTTCATCCATCCTGTGTTTTCTTTAGTATTTCCATTTCGTTTTGGAGTTTCTCAATCTCTTCTTGGTGCTCCTTACTTCTTTAATTGACTTCCTTTTTCAGTGTTTCTACTTCCTTTCCAAGTTTTTTTTTTTCTTCCTCTAGTTATTTCTGGAGTTTGTCAGTCTGTTCCTTTGGTTCTTTCCAAAGTTTGTCATTGTATCCCTTTAGGTCCTTTTTGAGTTTTTCATTCTCTCTCTTTAGTTCTGTGAATTCTTCTTTATTTACTTTAATTTCTCTGCATAGGTCTGCAATTATTCCTCTAAGATCTGTTGCTTGGGTCACCTCCAGGGGGATCCCATTGTAGCTATCCCCTACAGGTTTGGTAGAACCTGGTGCAGGATTATCCTGTGCCTTTCCCATGTTGTCCGTTTGTCGTGTCCCTGGCATGTGGGTTTCCCTTTTCTGATTCAAGTCACAAATGTCTTTTCACTATGTTAGCAGATGGTTTTTCTTGCCTCATTCCGATGCTTTTTTTTCTTTCTTTCCTCCTCCTTGTTTATGGAGTATTGACTTGTCTAGGTTTCAGGCTTTCAATGTTGTTTATATATTGTATATTGGAAGCCAAAGCACTCTTCTTTTCTTGTTCTGAAGGTTCTCCAAAAAAAAGTCCACTTGGATACTCTCTCACCAATTCTAGTTGGCGGGTCGAGGGGGGGTATGCCTGACTTACCCTGCTCCCCGGTACATGCATGAAGCGACTTCTTGGTTCCTGTGCCTCAGAAGCTGGCCTACACAAAGCCACAGAGGTGCCAAACCCACCCTGCTGGTCATGGGCTGCAAAGGCAAAGAGCGGCTACCTCCCAGACAGCCACCCCTTACAAAAGAGTTCAGAGTTGGGACCCCTTTTCTAGAAGCCCAGGAGACAGACTACCCCAAAATCTACCTCCCTGGAGTGACTTCCGTGTTCCTGTGCCTCAGAAGCTGGGCCGCACAAAGCCACAGAGATTGTCTGATTTCTTTAAGCTATTGATTTGTAGCCAACATTGCCCTGGAACTTGAAACCCTCCTGCCTCACTTTCTTCAATGCTTTATTTAGAGGTGTTTGTTGCAACATTCATCTAAAATGTCATTTTAATATTACCTCTGACATAAAACAGAAAAAATAAAAGCAAAACAAGAACGAGACTCTTTGGTATGAAATTTTGTTTGTTTTCATGGAGACAGCATGAAACATTCTAATCATTCTTTGGCAGAGTTGTAGAATATCTGAAATTGTGATCTAGACTCATTGTGCCTCTAATCACACTGACAATGTTAAAAGGCATGGGATTGGCTCAGATATTTCCAGCTAAGTATTCTAAAAAGAAAGAGGAAATTGGTGAATCTGAGATAATCATGCTCCGGAGATACTGTGTTCTCTGATATTTTCTTCTAATTCTGGCAGTCAAAGTCAATGTGAGGGCTTCCACTCACATCCCCCATCAGTAAAGTTTGGTTGCTCTAGCTGCTGAAGCATTCTCCATCCCAAGTCCTTCACATTTGCTTAAATTGAAAACCATGTCATGGGGTGGAGGAGAGGAAGGAAGAGCTCCTAAAGCTTCCACATGGTACCCAAATCTGCTTTGGACTGGTACTACCTGCTTCATTCTGTTCTTTCCACAACTACAGTGCACAGGTGTAAACCCCTACCAGCATATTTCATTTCCACCTGATTTTAGAGTCAACTTTCTATAAAATCTAGGTGGTACATCCATAAACTCTCTTGAAATTTTTTCAACAAGCATGAAATTCATCTTTTCTGTTCGCCCATGTTAAAATTTTATCTCATAAAACTTTGAGGATGTTGTTCTAGCTTGAGTTATTGGTATGATAATAAAATATCCATCGGCCAGGCATGGTGGCACATGCCTTTAATCTTAGCACTCAGGAGGCAGAGGCAGGTGGATCTTTGTGAGTTCAAGGCCAGCCTGGTCTACAGAGCGAGTTCCAGGCCAGCTGGGGCTACTGGGAGACCCTGTCTCGAAAAGACCAACAGACAAAACAAAACAAAACAAACAAACAAAAAAATCCATCGACTCAAGGCAACTTAGGACAGAAAATATTTGATTGGTTTAGAACTTAAAGTCCATCACCCAGGGAAGCCAATTCAAAGAATCAAGGCAGGAACCAGGAGGCAGGAGCTGAAGCAGAGAGCATTTCTGACTGTTCTGTATCGGCCTGCTCTTCTGGCCTGTGCTCAGCCTACATTTTTAGACAACAGAGGTGGCACTGTGTGCATAGGGTTGAGTTCTCCTTCATTAACTAGCAATTAAGAAAATACCTCATAGACACAATTACTGGCCAAGCCTTAAAGGGCATGAGTCAATTCTGTGTCCCTTTCCCAAAATATGAGTTTATAGCTAAAGATATGCAACAGAAAGAATTATTATTGGGGCTGGAGAGATGGCCTAGCGGTTAAGAGCACCAACTGCTCTTGGAGAGGACCCGGGTTCGATCCCCAGCACCCACATGGAGGCTGAGAACTGTCTTTAACTCCAGTTCCAGGGGAATCAGACACCCTATTCTGACCTCCGCAGCATTGCATGACACGAGTGCACCAACCCGCATGCAGACAGTACATTCATACACATACAAGAATAAATAAAAAAAACTTAAAAAAAAGAGAATTATTTTTAAGAAGACCAAGAAGCACATATATAATCTCTAGCAGTGTCCCCAAGCATGAATGTCTTGGTCTACATAACAGATGAAATTTTTAATTGATATTTTCTCTGACTTTTTTGAGAATTTCATTTATAAGTATGATATTTACATCATGTCCACACTTCCCTCTATCCCATACTCCTGTTTCCCCACACACTGCCTCTCAAATTTATGAACTTCCTACCTATAATTACTACATATTTATCTATCATCTATCTGTCTTCTATCATCATCTATCTGTCATTTATCTGTCATATATACATCTTTCTATGTACCTATCTAAATCTATTTAAATAGATGGAAATATATGTATGTATTGAGTCCATTTAGTGTTGTTTCTATGTACATGGTTTTAGGGTTATTTTCAATCCTATAACCTATAAGGCAGCTCATTGTGTAGAAAACTGACTCTCCTTCTCTGAGATGTATTGATTTCCTGTAACACCCCATTCACATTGTCATGTCAACTGGTAATATCATTACACAAGACTTCTTTAATTAAACATATTGTTGACATTTTATAAGTTCAGATTCCCTGTCATGTATAGAAAACAGTACCTCAAACCAAGCATCCTGATCCACAAGATATTACAGTCTGTCTTCCTGTCTACTCTTCTGAAATGTTCCCTAACTCATAAGTGCAGGGATTGCTTTGTATATCTACAATTCACAGTTGGGTACCACATTTGAGGTTGTGTAGTTTCATAGTAGAGTTCTTAATCAAGTTTAGACTGCCTCCCCAATACATGCCCCTCCAGCCCCCTACCATATCTCTTGTATTCCACCACACATTGTAAGTGCTATCCTGTCAAATAAATCGTTTGTGCCCAGATGTCCTTCAGTGCAAATTCATACACTGAAGTCTAGTCAGACCATACAGAGATCTTATGTAAGTCACACTCTCCCTCACTTGGTAAATCACTCTCCAGTATTGTTCAGTTTTGGACTGGCCTGCCACCCATTACTTTCCTCCCCTCTGGACACTTATTTAATTGAGTTGGCACAGATCCTATATTCCATGACACCATTTCCGCCATTGCCATAAGTTCACATGAGGAAGCTTACAGTGGCCTGAAATCCTCTGTTCCCCTGTGTTCATGAACCCTGTCTCTTACAATCTTTCAGGGCCCTCCTCTGAAATGGTCAGTGTACAAAGTTAAATATAGGAGTCCTATCCAGGGACACACACTCTTCAGACTCATTCTTTACAACTTGGTCAGTTACCTCTGTGTGCATTGCACTCTGTCGTACAAGGAAGCTTGACTGGTGAGGATTAGTGGATGCATTAATTTTCTCTCTACCCTTGCTGTGCTATGTTCCATGAGACTCAGGTACAGAGGTTCAGCTGTAGATGAGTCACCTAGGACTTGGCATCTCTGAGACATATATTCTCTATGTCTAACCAGTTGTGGAACACTACAGTAGCCTCCTTCTGTTCCAAAAAGAAGCTTCCTTGATAAGTGGTGTATGGTGTGCTTGTCTGTAAATATAAGGATCCATGTTTAGCTTATTTTAAGAAATTTAGTTTCCCTAAAGATATGAGAGAACTAAGGTTTTCTCTAAGATTTATGTTCTCTCCAGCCATGTGTATTTGGCCACAGTTACAGTGCCACCGATCAGTTCACTCCCATTGAGTGGGCTTTAAGTTCAACTAGGTAGTTGTTGATTATCCCCTAGACAACAATCCCAGTACTGCTCCAGTATCTTGCTGTACAGGTCATTATGGGTATTAGCTTTTAGGAGTGGGTTGGACCATTGATTGACCTTCTGCCTTAGCACATTGTTGCATATTATTACATAGGGCTATGAAAGCTAAATTTCTTAATGAAAGGCTTCCAGGTCAGGTCCTGTTCCATTGCTTCAAGTCATGTATCTTCAGTAGGCTTTTATCTTTTAGCTATGGGAGATAACTTAGAGGTTTGGCAATACCTTGTGGTACTTTGTGAGTCTTCTGGAGCATGCTCACCTGCTACTCAAAGGGAAGCCTCTTCTGTCTAGTACTATGTTCCTTGCCAAACAGCCTGTAGATATGTAATAAACATTCATAGGTAGGATAGGGAAGTAACAAAACAATTCAGCAAAAATTTTCAAAAGATCTATGACCTCTTTAACCACAAGTATTTTGGCTATATTTACATTACCACACATGACTTCCCACCCACTGAGTAGGCCTTAATCCCAATAAGACAGCTATTTATTCCTTCCAGGATAAGACCAATAGAGAAAGTTTGTTGGGTCAATGCTGTTTTAGTAGGCTTTACAGATTGGTAGGGTCATTGATTGTTTTCCTCCCTTGGCAGTTTGCATGGCAGCCTGTGATACCATGAGAGGTAGTAATCAGGTCATGGCCAGCTTTATTTCTCCATACCCCTTTTCACAAACATGTCCTCTCTTCAACAATAGGGTCTAACCTTAAAATTTTGGGAAAAATTAGCCTGTGTTATTTTGGGAGTCTCTTAGGTTATCCTGATCATCAGCTCTAAGAGAGGTTTATTCTATGTGCACTCTGTCTGTTTTTGTTACATTGTCTTTTGCTGTATGCATGCATACTTGTGTATATTTGTGTGTCTGTCTGTCTGTATTTATCTGTAGACATTTGGAACTAACACATTTCCCTGTGATTTTTCAAACTACCTAAGTGTGATTTATGTCTCTTTCTCCCTATGTGTAATGCTCCCTATTTCCTCCCTTGTTAGATTAATCTCATTTTCTCCATTTACCATTTGATTAAAATCTGTCTCTACAATCTTTATCTCTTTCTTCCTTTTTACCCTGTAGATTCTTTCTATTGTCCTGGGTCTGGTTGTTACTATATGATATATACTCAGGTCTAAGGATTTTGAGTTCATATCTGCAAGTAAAACTAGGCATGGTGGCAAATGCCTTTAATCCCAGCAATCAGAAGAAGGAGGCAGGTGGATCTCTCTGAGACTGAGGTCACCCTAATCAGAAATCCAGATCAGCCAGCTGGAGCTACCTAAATTCTGGTTCAAAAAGACCAGAGAATTAAAAGGAAAAAATAACACAAATGAGAAAGAACATTTATTATTTGCTTTTTATGAATCTGTGTTACTTCACTTAGTATATATATAACATATTCTACTTCTATCAATTAACTTGCAGATGTTATGATTTTATTTTTCTTTATTGCTGAGTAAAACTCCAATGTACCACATTTCATTATCAGTACAGGGAAATTTAGTTTGATCTTATTTATCAGCTATTACGAAAGAGCAACAACAAACATCATTGCATGAATATCCCTGGAGTAGAATGGTTTGAGTATATGCCAAATAGAGGTATAGCAGGATCATATGGCAGATATATTTATAGATTTTTAAAGAGTTCAAACTAATTCACAGTTGTGTACCAGACTGCAATTCCACTAGCAATGGATGAGGGTTTCCCTTTCTCCACATCAGAGTTGGTACCATTTTTTTCTATTAATCTTAGCCATTATCACTGGGATGAGATGAAATCTTAAAGTAACTTGGATTTATCATTATTAGTCAGGAAGGTGAAGACATTTTAAGGTACTTTAGCCTTTTTTTATTCTTTTGAGAAGTCTCAGTTCAGATCCATAGCTCATTTTTTTATTGGATCATTTGTTCTCTTCATTTTCTGTTTATTTTGATTTTATATACTCTGGGTATTGATCCCCTGTCAAATGTATAGCTGGTGAAGATTATTTCACATTCTATGGGATTCCTGTTCACTTGATTTCTTTTTCCATTACAGCCCTACATTTGTCATTTCCCTCTACCAACATAATTTCTTTTCGTACTCCATGTATTTTTTTTTTTTGATATTTGTGGTGGTTTGAATGAGTGTCTCCCATAGGCTTCAAGTATTCAGACATTTTGTCTCCAGTTGGTGGCACTGTTTTTGGAGGTCTTAGAAGGTGTGGCTATGTTAGAGGAAGTATGTCACTGGAGGCAGGCTTACTGAGTTTAACAAGTCTTGTGGTCTCCAGTCGCTCTCTGCTTCCTGTGCTCATTGGGAGATGTGACCCTCGGCTTGCTGCTCCAGCTCCAGCCGCCATGCCTCCCTCCAGCCTAAGAAAGAGATGTATGTTGCAAGCAAAGCTGGAAGAGCTAAGCCATCTAAACCCTTTGGAAGTCAAGTCCCAGAAATTGCACATGGAGCTACTGGACTTGGAGTTTGCCCTGCTGGTTTTCAGTCTTGTTTTGGTCCAGTATTTCCTCACTATGCCTCTATTCCTAATGTATTCAGTTCCACTGTACGTTGGGAGTTTGTAATTTGCCTTTTGATTTTACAGGAGCTTACAATTAGGAGATTGGCCTGAGTCTCAGAAGAGACTTTGGACTGTAGACTTTTGAATGACATTGAAACTGGTAAAGACTATGGGAACTTTTAAGGTTGGACTAAATGCATTTTGCATTTTATATGGTCAGGAGCCTATGGGGGCCAGGGAGTGAAATGTGGTGGTTTGGATGAGTGTCCCCCATAGGCTTTAAGTATTCAGACATTTTGTCTCCAGTTGGTGGCACTGTTTTTGGAGGTCTTAGAAGGTGTGGCCATGCTAGAGGAAGTATGTCACTGGGGGCAGGCTTAGTGAGTTTAACAAGCCTTGTGGTCTCCAGTCTATCTCTCTGCTTCCTGTGCTCATTTCGAGATGTGCCCCTCTGCTTGCTGCTCCAGCTCCAGCTGCCATGCCTCCCACCACAGTGGACTCTAATTCCCTAGAACCATCAATCATAAGCTCAAATAAACTCTTCCTTTTATAAGTTCCTTTGGTCATGGTGTTTTTTCACAGCAACAGAAAAGTGACTAATACAGTATTTTTGAGACAGGGTCTCCCTTTAGTGCCAGCTGGCCTGGAACCCACTCTGTAGACCAGGTTGCCCTTGAACTCACAGAGATCCACCTGCCTCTGCCTCCCAAATGTTAGGATTAAAGGCGTGCACCACCACACCCAGCTAATTATGTATTCTTATATTTAAAGAGAAGTATACCTCTCTGTCTCATCAAATAAGCTTCTTTTTGCAACAGATGCTGATTTCTAACAAGTTCTATACTTCTTCAAATGTAGAGAATAATTGTCTGTGAGACACCCATCCCAAAGTGACACATCTACAATACAATCTCTACACCTATGGTTCAGAGAACATAGTAGAAGTGTGAGAAGAAAGAATATTAATGCATCTCTGAACTCTCACCAGCAAAGCTTCCTCTTGCATCAGTTGGTGATTAACCCAGAAAGCCACAACCAGAGAATAAGAGAAGGCAGAGTCCTTGTCTTTGCATAGGGCATCTATATTGAACCTATATCCCCCAAGACTCAGGAATTATTGAAGAAGAGGAGACGAAAGAAAAAACTATAAAAGCCAGTAACAGTGACCTTGTGGTTGATAACCACAAGGAAACAGCTCAGTAGATTTCTGGAAAGTTGGTTGTAAGAACTTACAGCAATGGTGACAGCATGAAGAAGATCCATGGAAGCTCACACTGCATACTGCATAAAAACTCAACATAGAACTGAGGAACAATTATAACCTATGAATAATTGGTTTTATTTAAGTGAGTGACTTTAAATAGTTTGACTAGGTTTCAGTGGATAGACTCACAATAAGAGACATTTGGTAGTTCACAAATGTGGCTTGTTACACCTTAATATATATAACAGAGTCCATGAAATCCTGTTGGAGAATATGGAATGGTCGTGGATAAGGGATGTGGTCTAAATATGATACTTATGAAACCAGCAAAAATTCAATAAAAATTTCCAAGAAGATATGTATATACTAAAAAATAAGTTTTATTCACTTTTTGTAGATGGATATTACACTCCTTTTGACAAAAATTGACATATAAAATATTTAAAAGCCTTTAAAATATCTCTTTTTAAATTACTGCAAAAGACATTGTATAACACATTTTGTTTTGAAAATATATCTAGAGTTACGACTTTTATAGAACACAGATGCACACATTTATTTCTGTCATCTATTAGTCAGCTGCCATTACATTCTTTTTAAAACTATGTAGTTTAAGGCACACTTCAGTGCCTCAAATTCCTTCACTATTGGTTAGAATTGAATACAGCATATTTAAAATGCAATAATAGCTAAAATGATACTTTAAATATTTCTGATTTGCTGGGTGTGTTAGCTCACACCTTTATCTCAGCACTTGGAGGCAGAGGAATGTGAATCTCTAGGAGACTCTGGAAGCTTGGTCTTCATAGTGACTTCCAGGTCAGCTGGGGCTACAGGAAGACCCTGTCAGAAACACTTCTGCTTACAGATGTGAGCAAAAGTGTTAAACTCTACCAATAAAACATATCAAGCATAAATGTTAATATGTTATTATATGAATAACATGTAACATTAAATGTCAGTAAATAAGTATAGAAAAATATTTTGAAGAATTTTAATATTTTAATTAATTAATTTGTTTCATGTGTATGAGTGTACTGTCTCCATGTACATTGGTGTACCCTGTCATGCAATGTCAAGGAGGTCAGAAGAGGGCATCAGATTCCCTGGGAGCTGGAGTTAAAGACAGTCCTTAGCTGCCATGTGGATGCTGGAAATCAAACTCCAGTCCTCTGCAAGAGCAGTCGGTGCTCTTAACTGCTGAGCCATCTCTCCAACCCCCTTAAGTTAATTTTTATTAAGCACATTTCATACATTTCTTAATCAAATTCAGACTCATTCCCCCATCCATGCCCACCCTTCATGCCCCCCTCCCCCACCAGAGTTCATGGATTCTGTTATACATGTCAAATCCTGTCTTGCATCTTTTTCTCAGTCTTTTATAACCTTTTCTGTGCACAAGTTTACTGTTTTGGACTGTTCTTTGAATGGGTTTTTCTCTCTTTTTTTGTTCCCTTTAAATTTATATTATTCCAAAATATGCATATATATATATATTAAAAAAAAAAAAAAAAAAAAAAAAAAAAAATTACAAATTCTGAAAATAAACTCTAGGTTAATTCCAAACACATTAGAGTAAGATTCACATTTTAGCTGTAAATTTCCATGCAGGCACAAAGAAGTATAACTTTACATTCTTTTTTTTTTTTAGAATATGAATACATATCTTCCATACATATATGGTAATTACAATGTGTGAATACAAGTGGTAGGTCAATTCAAGAGCCCATTCAAAGATTCACATTATAATAGCACAGTTACTTTAAGATACAATGAAATATAATAAGAAAGTTGCTCAGTTTGCCTGCCAACTGGGGATTTGGTGTTAGCATGCACAAATGAAGGAAACCATTTGTCCTTTTTTTTTTTTTTCTGGGTCTGTGTTACTTCAATTAGCATAATGGTTTCAAGTTCCATCTCATTTACCTACATAGTTTTCATATGTCCCTGAACATTTTTGTTATTCAGTCATCAAGTTGAGTGCAATTTGTTGGTTCATTATGCAATTGGAGGAGAGATGGCAATAAACATGGCTGTGCGTGTCTCTGTGATAGGTTGCATCTTTGTGAGTATATACCCAAGAGTGGTATGCCTGGGTCAGGGTGGTGGTAGGCTCATTTTGAGCCTTTTTTTTTTTTTTTTTTTTTTTTTAGTCTCTGTGGCAAAAGAAGCTTCTTTTTTTTTTTTTTTTATTGGTGCTTTTGTGCATTTCATACATCATTTTCCAATTCAGTTCAGGCATATTTCCCTTTCCATTCCCCCTACCCCCACCCCATCCCAGATCATGCATTTTGCCATACTGTCCTGCATCTTTCTCTAAGTTTTTTTTTTTCATTTTTTAGCTATAAGTGATGATCCATGAGTACAAGCATCCTTCATATGAAACCAATTTGCAGGTCTGTTTTGCCCAAACCCCACAGCCCCACCATCAGCGGGGGGTGAGGGGTTGTATGTCAATCAAGTTGATCAAATGAGTGTCCAGACTACATTGCTGTAGTTTCACCATTCACCCCAATCGCAGCCCTTACATTCTCCACGCCCCCCCCTTCCACAGTTTTTCCCTAGGCTTAGAGAAAGGGGCACAGGTGGATGAGAAGGAAAACAGTCCACTCTCTCTGGAGCTGTTGTCTTGGACTCTGGTCAATTTTGGCTGTTTCCTTTCATGGGCTGACAGTTTGTCCAGGAATAACCTTTCGATCGTACTAATGAAGCACAAGCAATTAGATATATAGGTATTTAAACAGCACTAATAGTTATGGTTGGTTACTTTGGTATAGACACATATGTTTGGATGATATGTTAATCCATGAATTACATTTTTTTCCTGTTAAATATAACAGGGTCTTACTGTGGCTTATAACATCTCCTAACCTGTAGAGGATGTAAGCTTGTGGCATCAGACATGGGTTATTCCTCCAAGGAGAGATCCAATAGTGAGTCAAGCAAGACTCCACCGTCAGCACCAGCTACACCTCATTTTGAGTCTTTTAACGGTTCTCCACACTGCTTTCCACAGTGGTTGTATTAGTATACATTTCCATCAGCAGTAGATGAGTGTTCCTCTTTCCCCACAAACTCTCCAGCATTTGGTGTCTTTTTTTTTTTTCTTTGATTTTGGCTAGTATTATTGGAGTGAGATGATACCTTAGTGAGGTTTCAATTTGCATTTCCTTAATTATTAATGATGTTGAACACTTTTTAAGTTGTTTCTCAGTCATCTTTACTTCCTTAGTGGTGAAGTCTCTGTTCATCTCTTTACTCCATCTTTCGAGTAGATTGTTTTCTTCTTTGTTTTTTTAAGTAGCTTATATATTCTGGATGTTAATGCTTTGATGTATCAGTGATGAATGTTTCCTCCCACTCTGTGGGTTTTCTCTTCACTTCCTTGATTGTTTCTTTAGCTGTACAAAAGCTTTTGAGTTTGATGAGGTCCCACTTGTCAGCCGTTGTCCTTATATCCTGTACAACTGCTGTTTGATTTAGAAAGTCTTTTCCTACACTTATTGTAGGTTGATGCTGACTTTTCCTTCTATCACCTTCAGGGTTTCAGGTTTCAGGTTGAGATCTTTAATCCACTTGGGGTTTATTTTAGTACAGGGAAAGAGGTAGGGGTTTAATTTTGTTCTTCTACAAATGGTGATCCAGTTTTGCCAACACTATTTGCTGAAGATGCTATCTTTTCCACCATTGAGCCTTTTTGGCCCCTTTGTCAAATATGAAGTGGTTGAAATACATGAGCTCAAGTTTAGATTTTCAATTTTGTTCCATTGGTCAAATTTTTTTTTTGCCAGTACCAAGCTGTCTTTATGACTATAACCCTATAATACAGCTTGAAGTCTGAAAAAGCAATCCCCCCCCCTGTATTGCACTTTTCACTCAGGGTTGCTTTAGCTATTAATTAATTTTGTTTTTCCATATGAATTTAAGGAATTTTTTTTTCCAAGTCTGTAAAAAAGCTCATGGGGATTTTGATTGGGATTGCATTGAATCTATATATTAATTTGGGTAGAATGGACATTTTTACTGTATTAATTTTTCCAATCTAAGAGTTTGGGAAATCTTTCCATCTTTTGATGCCATTTTCAATCTCCTTCTTCAGGGTTTTAAATTTTTTGTTGTAGAGGACTTGATGTCTTTCGTTAGCTTTATTCCTAGATATTTTACTTTGTTTGAGGCTACTAAGATTGGGAGGGTCTCCTTATATTCCTTCTCCAGTTGCTTATTGTAGGTGTAAAGAAAGGCTACTGATTTTTCTAGGTTTATTTTGTATCCCACCACTTTACTGAAACTTTTAATCATTTCTAAGAGTTTTCTGGTAGAGATTTTAGCATCCCTTATGTAAACTATCATATCATCTGCAAAAAATGGATAGTTTTATTTAACTTCCTCTTTTCTGATTAGTATTCCTTTAATTTTGCTTTCTCACCTTATTTCCCTAGCAAGCATTTCAAGCACTATATTGAAGATTAGTGGCAATAGTGAACAGCCTTGCTGAGTTCCTGCCTTTAAGGGGAAACGCTTCCAACTTTTCTCCATTTAGGATAATGTTGGCTGTGGGTTTCTTCTAGATGGCTTTGATTATATTGAGGATTGATCCCTCAAATTCAATTCCCTCTAGGACTTTAAGCATGAAGGGATGCTGGATTTTGCCCAAAGCTTTTTCTGAATGGATTGAGATGATCCTGTGGTTTTTGTCTTCCAGTCCATTTATGTGTTTTATCATATTTATTGATTTACATGTGTTGAACCATCCCTGCATCTCTGGTATGAATCCAAGTTGATCATGATGGATGATATTTTTTATATGGGTCTGTATAAGATTTGCAAGTATTTTGTTGAGAATTTTTGCATCTGTGTTCATTAATGAGATGGGTCTACAGTTTTCTTTCTTCTTTTTGTCTTTGACTGGGTTTTGGTATTAGAGTGATTCTGGCTTCATAGAAGGAATTTGGGATATTTCCCTCTGTTTGGATCCTTCCAAAATGTTTGAGTAGTAATGGTTGTAATTCCTCTCTAAATGTTTTACAGAATTCTGCTGTGAAACCATCTGGGCCTGGGCTTTTTGTGTGCTTTTATTGATGCTTTGTGTATTTCATACATGGTTTTTCAATTGAGTTCAGGCATATTTCCCTTTCCTTTCCCCTACCCCACCCCAGATCATGCATTCTGCCATAACTTAAGGAAAATGTGAATTCCTAAGCATTATAAAGTAAGATGGCTTTATTTAGTTGGGAGCGTTTTTATTACATCTTCAGTTTCCTCAAGTATTAGAGGTCTGTTTAAGCTGTCAATCTTTTCTTGGTTAAGCTTTAGCAAATTGCAGGATTTCAGATATTCATCCATTTCTCTTAGGTTTTCAAATTTAGTAGAGTATAGGTTTTTGAAGTATTCTCATATGATTGTCTGGATCTTTTATTTATCTATTGTGATGTTTCCCCTTTCATCATAAATGCTATTGATTTGGAGTTTCTCTTTCTTTTGGTTAACTGGGCTAGAGGTCTGTCTATTTGTTTATCTTTTCAAAGAACCAGCTTTGGATTCATTGTTTTCGTTACTGATTTCTTTGTTTCTATTTCATTGATTTCTTCTCTGATTTTTATTTCTTCCTGTCTCTTGAGTTTAGGGTTAATGTGTTTTATCTCTCAATTGTTTTCAGCTGCAGTGTTAGATCATTTATTTGTTCTCTTTCAGTTTTTTTTTAATGTGGGCACTTAGGGCTATAAATTTCCCTCTTAGGACTGATTTTAATATATCCCACAGGCTTTGTTTTGTTGTATTGTCATTTTCATTTAATTCCAGGAATGATTTTATTTTATTCTTTATCAGACCCTGGCCCACTCATTATTCAGGATTGTGTTCTTTAGTCGCCATGTGTTCTTATATTTAGTAGGGCTTACCCTGGTGTTAATATTGAGCTTTATTGCACTGCGGTATTACAGAATGCATGGAATAATTTTAGTCCTTTTGTATTTGTTGACTTTTCTTTTCCGTTCTAGTAGATTTTGGTGAATGTTCCATCGGACCCTGAGTAGAAAGTATATTCTCTGGTATTTCGGTGGAATACTCTGTAGATATCTGTGAGGTCCATTTGGTGTATTGTATTGTTCAGTTCTGATGTCTCTCTGTTTTTTTTTTTTTTTTTTCCACTTGACCTATCCTGGGGACTCAGTGGGGTATTGAAGTCCCCCACTGTTAGTGTGCTGGGATTAATCTGTGTCTTGAGGTCCTGAAGGATTCTGTTTATAAAGTTCAGTGCCTCAGAGTTTGGTGCATAAACATTTAAGATTGTGAAATCTTCCTGGTTAATTGTTCAATTGATAAGGATATAATTGTCCTCTTTTTCTTTTCTGATTAATTTTACTCTGAGGTCTATTTTGTCTGATATTAGAACAGCCAGTCCTGCTTGCTTTTGGTACCATTTGCTTGGAATATTTTTTCTATCCTTTTACTTTAAGGTGGTGTCTGTACTTGAGGGCGAGATGGGTCTCTTATAGGCAGCATATATATGGATTCTGTTTCCTAATAGATTCTCCAAGTCTATGTCTTTTGATTGGGGACTTTAGACCATTAATATTTAAGGTTGTTATTAAGAGATGTGCATTGTTTCCTTTCAAGTTATTTTTCGTTTGCATTCTTGATCTAGGAATTTATTTACTCTGTTATGATTTTGTTAATTTCTCTCTTGGGTTGTTAAAGGATAGTTGCTCCTTTCCTCTGTTCTTTGAATTGCTTCAAATATTTTCTGAAGTGTTTATTTTTTACATGTTTTCTTTCATTTTGCGTGTGTCATGAAAGATTTTTCTTTCTCCTTCGACTATGATTGACATTTTTGCTGGGTATAGTAATCTGGGATGACATCTAAAGTCTTTTAGCACCAGGCATATTTTCATCCATGTTTTCTTGGCTTTCATAGTTTGGACTGAGAAGTCAGCTATGATTCTGATGGGATACCCCTTATATGTGACTTGTTTTTCTCTTGTGGCTTTCAGTATTTTGTCCTTGTTTTGAGAAGCCAGTGTTTTAACTATGATATGACATGGGGAATTTCTTTTCTGGTTTTGTCTATTTCATGTGCTATGTGCTTCTTGTATTTGTAGGGTTTGTCTTTTTTTCAGTTTGGGGAAATTTTCTTCTATTAATCTGTTGAAGATCTGATCAATACTGACCTCTTGGGATTCTTCTCCTTCCTCTATCCCTATGATGTGGAGGTTTGGTCTTTTCATATTGTCCCGCATTTCCTGGTTGTTCAACTCTTGTATTTTTTACATTTTTTCATAATCTTTACTTGAGGTTTATAGCTGCACTGTGTTATCCTGTAGGTCTGATATTCTTTATTTTTTTCTGCTTCATCCATTCTGCTTCTGAAGCTTTTTCCAATCCTTTCCTGCTGAATGGATGAATGTTCAATTTCTGTTTTCATTTCATCCTGTGATTTCCTCAGTATTTCCACTTCCTTTTGGAGCTTTTCATTCTCTTCTTGTAGCTCCTTGCTTCGCTCATCAGTTTCTTTTTTTTTTTTTCCTTTCAGCCTGAGATCTTTTCATTGTTTCCACTTCCTTCCAGAGTTTGTCATTCCCTCTAATTCTTTTCAGTTTGTCATTTTCTCCCTCTAGTTCTTTTTGGAGTTGGTATTTCTCTTCTTCTCATTCCTTTCAGAGTTTGTATTTCTCTTCCTCTAGTTCTTTGGAATTTGTCAATCTCTCCCTTTAGTTCTTTCTGGAGTTTATCATTCTTTCCTTCATGAGCTTGTCATTCTCTCCCTTTAGTTCTCTGATTTGTTCTTTATAGTCTTTGAATATGTCTATAATTGTTCTGAGGCCGGTGTCTTGGTTTCCATCCAGGGAGATCTCGTTGTTGGGATCTACTACAGGACTGGTTGAGTCCAGTGGGGATTTATTATGAGCTGTTCCCATATTGTTGTTTTTCCATTGTGTCTTTGGCACGTGTATTTGTTTTTATTTTCCCCCTTTGATTGTTTGTTTGGCTTCTATTGCTAATCTCAAAAGTTAATATGGCCGGGCGTGGTGGCGCACACCTTTAATCCTAGCACTTGGGAGGCAGAGGCACGCGGATCTCTGTTGTGAGTTCGAGGCCAGCCTGGTCTACAGAGTGAGTTCCAGGACAGCCAGAACTACAGGGAGACCCTGTCTCAAGAAGACCAAAAAAAAAAAAAGGTTAATATGGAGGACTGGTTAGTCAATCAGTTTGCTTCCTGCTGGTTTCTTCCTCAGTTTTGGCTGTGCAGCCTAGAATCACTGACACTGAGGGATCATCCCAACCACAGTAAACCCACATGCCAACAGTTTATATTTTCTACCACAATATCAGTTCCTTGAGCTTGGGGGGGGTGCTTTGGTCTGCACACTGGACTCCATCTGTGCAAGTGTGTGTCATTGGCTGTCCTATTGACACACAGTTGCTCTCTGTGGTTCTAGTGGTGAGTTACAGGTGTCTTGGGTGGGTAGCCACAGCCTGTGTACCAGAAACCCACATGGGCAACAAGTGTGTGCCACTGGATGTCCTTTTATCCATGTACAGAATTCCTCTCTATAGTCCTAGGGGTGGATGGCAGGTGCCAAAGGTTGGCAGCCAAGAGCCTGTGCACCAGAAACCCACCTGTGCGAGACAAGTGTGTTCACAGCTGGCTCTCCTTCTATACAAGAACACAGTTACTCTCTATTGTTCTAGCAGTGAGTGGCAGGTTCCCGGGTGGGTAGCTGCAATCCTCCTTGCCAGAAACCCACCTTGGTGAGTGTGTGTGACTGGCTGTCCTTCTGTCCAAGCACACAGTTCTTCTCTATAGTTCTAGTGGTGGGCAGCAGGTGCCCAGGGTGTGTAGCCACAAACTCACCTGTGTGACAAGTGTGTTCAGAGCTGGCTGTCCTTTTATCCATGCACACAGTTCCTCTCTATGGTTCTAGCGGTGGGTGGTCAGGTGTCTGCATGCCCTAAACCCACCTGTGGGTTGAGTGTGTTCACAGCTGGCTCTCCTTCTATCCACACACACACACAGTTCCTCTCTAAGGTTCTAGAGCTGGGCAGCAGGTGCCTGGGGTGGGTAGCTGCAAGCCTGCACACCAAAAACCCACCTGGGCAACCAGTGTGTGCCACTGGCTGTCCTTCTATCCAGGTACAGAAATCATCTCTATGGTCCTACCTGTGGGCAGTGGGTGCCTGGGTTTGGCAGCCACAAATCTGTGTGCCAGAAACCCACCTGTATGGTGAGTGTGTTCACAGCTGGCTGTACTTCTATCCAAGCAAGCACACAATTCCTCTCTATGGTTCTAGGGGTGGGCACCAGGTCTCTGGGGTGGGTAGCCTCAACCCTGAGCACCTGAAACTCACCTGAGTGATGAGTGTGTGCCACTTGCTCTCCGTCTATCTATCCACACAGTTCCTCTCTATGGTTCTGGCAGTGGGCGGCAGGTGCCTGGGGTGGGAAGATGCAAGCCTGTGTACCAGAAACCCACCTGAGCCATGAGTGTGTGCCGCTGGCTCTCCTTTTATCCATGCACACAGTTCCTCTCTATGTTTCTAGTGGTGGGTGGCAGGTGCCTGGTGTTGGCAGTCTCAATCTTGCATGTCAGAAACTCACCTGTGTGACGACTCTGTTCACAGCTGGCTGTCCTTCTATCCATGCACACAATTCCTCTCTATGGTTCTAGCAGTGGGCAGCATGTGCCTATGGTGAGTAACCTCAAGCCTGCATGCCAGAAACCCACCTGGGCAATGAGTGTGTGCCACTGAAGAATATTTTTGAAAATACATTAATATATCAGTCATGCTTTCTTCCTTTTAGTGTCAAGATGAAAGCAATCTTTAATGAGTTATCAATAAAACATATTACAATCACGGGTTGGTAAGATGGCTCAACAGGAAAATGCACTTGCTATGTAAGCCTGATGACCTGAGTTTGAAATCTGGAAGTATATTTAAGGAGGGAATTAGCTCTTCAGTGTTTTGCTGTCACCTCTATAAGTCTGCCGTAGAATACCCTTACCAGCATCTATACAAACTCTATGAAAATATACACCCTAGTAATGAGTGAAATAAAAATGACTATATTTCAATCATGTAAAATTAAGTTTTTCACATTTGACTGAAGAATTTAAGATGCAGTTTACAAAGTGCAACATTGTAATAAACTACAACATTTTACATAGTAGAATAAGATTTGTAAAAGACAATATCACGTCAATATTATTGGTCACACTAATATTTGTTACCATAGGATTTCAGAAATCACCTTATACCAAAAATTTTCCTTTCCAGAAGCTGTTAGTCTTAATGTTCCAATCTAAATTGAACGAATTAAAACTGCTTTATCACCAGAATAAGACACTTTTCATGCAAGGTTATCTAATTTAACTCACAAAATGTTAAAAAATTAACATTTTTAATCCTGTAAAATTTAAATTATTAGAGGAAAGCTCCTATGATATCTATTTATATAAAACTGTAAATAGAATCACAAAGATCTAAGAATAAGTGCAGAATCTAATGGCAAATTGACAGATGTCAAAACACCAAAGCACAACCAAGTGATTACATTCATGTGTTAAATATACTGATTGATGTCAAGGAAATCATTATGCGGGAAACATTAAAAAAAAAAAAAAAAGATGTTCCAGTGAAAAGCAATTAAAGTATCATATGAATCTGCAACAATGGTGACAGAATGCCACAGATCCTTGCTGACTCAATCAGAGGAAACTCAGCATAAAAAAGGGGAAATAGACAGCAGGACCCCGCCCTTGAAGAGTAACTGTTGGCAACTGATTACTGATGTGTGAGGAAGTGGGATCTTCTTTAAGGGAGAGACTGTAGATAAGCTGACTAGATTCCAGTGGATGAACTTGCACTTAAGGACAACTTAGTGCAAATGCTTGAGAGGATAGAGCTTAACATACATGCAGAATGCATGAAACCCTGTGGGGAGGATGAGGGACACAGATAGGGCAGGGTGTCTAAATTTGGTTAAAAGCTATTATATGAAATTCACAAAAGCTCAATAAAATATTTTTTTAAATTAGTTTTTATTGATGCTTTGTGCATTTCATACATTTTTTCCAATTCAGTTCAGGCTTATTTCCCTTTCCCTCCCCCCCCACCCCCACCCCATCCCAGATCATGCATTCTGCCATAACTGTCCTGCATCTTTCTCTCAGTTTTTTTTTTCATTTTTAGCTATAAGTGATAATCCATGAGTAATAAAATATTTTTAAAAACAATTAAAAGTAAAATAATTCCTTTATGTTCACTTTGTAGAAATTCCACATACAAAAAATGGATATTTGTTGTAGAATATGTTTTCAATAAATTCCAGCATAGAATTGGAAAGTAGGTAAGAAACCTCAATCCATCTTAAGGAAATTTTGGCAACCAATGTCTGCTGGAATGTGGAAGGACAGTATCATTCAAGGACATGACTCCATAGGTTAACTAGAATCCAATGGATGGATCACACTGAAGGGAACTTACAGACACAAATTAGACTCTACAGAAAGAAAGAAGGATGATGATAGATAGATAGATAGATAGATAGATAGATAGATAGATAGATAGAGACAGATTATATGTATAATAGAGTACGTTAAATTGCCAAATCACAGTTGTTCAAGAAACATGATGGTTAAGAAAGAATTTAACCCCATGATTGCTACAAGCCTTTCCACATCTATGAATCTTTTAATTCAGAATTTAGGTACATGTTAACACCCATTTAAGGTTTTTATTTTGAATATTTATTTGTCAAATGAAGGTACTTGTATAATGGAAGGGAGAATGATATTGAAGAACAATAGTTTATCTCTTTCATCATCAATATGCCATCAGGTATCTTTTTACTGTGTGCAAAGAACACATCCCTCAGAGGAGTTTATGATAAAATTCTATTCACTCTCTACATCTTGCCCTAGCTCACCAACTGCCAAATAAAAAAAAGAATTAACTTTCATTTTCAGTGTTTCTTGGGCCACCCAGCAAATCCCCTTGCTAAAGAGAGTACATATTAAATTCTCCAAGCTAAGTTTGGTTTCCCCTATCTCAACAAAGAGGAAAACCAGCTTATCACATTTAACTTCATCTTGAAAATACTGGGACTCATAAGATCATTCTCCCTAAAAGCATCTTTTTAATTGAATTTTTGCTATTTTAATACAACATAGTTTGATGATTACTCCCTTCCTCTAAGTGCACCCACCTCTTTTCAATCATTGTGCCCTCATTAAAAGTAAAATACACAAAGGCATGCAATCAGATTTAAATTTTCTTTGGACAACCCTACACTATATTGTCTGTCACCATACCAACATGTTGTTACTTGATACCTGTCTTAGTTACAGAGATCTATGCAATAATGCATTATGGATATATTGATCTGCAAATATTCTCTCATTTTATGATTTTAATATGTTTTTTCATTGCTGTGATTCAAGTATCAAATATTATTTTCGATGAGGAAACACTTTTTAACAGTAGACTGAGCATCTGGCATTGTGTCTCAAAAGCATCAGCTCATCAGTATTGAAAGAGGCAAATATTTGTTCAATAAACATTCTTGCTGCTAAACACTTTCTTACTATGTTTGCAGTTAATCATGGCCAAGTGTCTGGTTGCCTCTGATACTATGTGAAATGAAATTATATGTGTCATTGATAAATCAAAACCTAGAAAGAAATACACACATGTGCACACATACATACACAGAATACACAGCCTTCCAGCTTTTAATTCTGGATATGTGTAGAGTCTATTTGTAAACTTTATGGTTGAAGAGAATTGGGTATTATTGATAACTCTGTGAGTAAGTAGTGAATGACTTACATATATAGTGGTGAAATTGAAGAAAATGAAAATTTAACCACAATTTTTAAAGTTACTTGGGTTTCTACATTTACTTAGCCAGTTTGATTAATACAGTTTCTGAGAACAGTAAAGACGGCAAATGAAGTGAAGAAAACATAGATTGAATAAAAGTGTGCCTTGGGGAAAGGTCATTGCATATACAAGCACCTGCTATATCTTGTACATGGTATCTTTGTGAAAGAATCAAATCAATCAAGATATAAAGGCCATTAAAGATTCAGACACAAATAAGAAAAGACCGTGGTGGCGCATGCCTTTAATCCTAGCACTTGGGAGGCAGAGGCAGGCAGATCTTTGTGAGTTCAAGGCCAGCCTGGTCTACAGAGTGAGTTCTAGGACAGCTGGAGCTACAGGGAGACCCTGTCTCGAAAAGACCAAAAAAAAAAAAAAAAAGAAAAGAAAATAATGTAAATCTGCATTTATATATTTTATTTTCCTTTGTTTCATTGTTTCATACATAATTTTTCAATCAATCTCAATCCCCTCTCTAACCCCTTCTCCCTTTGGCACCTTCCCTCAGGCCCTCTAACCCCCGCCCCCACCCTGCCCCAAGAGTTCACATATTCTGTCATCTGTGATAGGATCCATTGGGCAAAATACTCTCACCACACACTCCTCAATAGCAGCTCATCTCCTGAACTCTAGTGAGCCTAGCTGGAGTCCCTTTCCTAAAGAAGGTCAGGGACACTTCACTCAACCCCCATCAGCTGCCAATATTTCCTCAGCCAAGGTTGGTCTGCTACCCATTTCTGAAGTTCTGGCCTGGGTTTTTGTCGATCTGAGCTTGCAGAGGTCTTGTGCCTGCTGATATCAATGCAGTAGTTTCATATGAACAGGGTCCCAGGAGTATGTAATAATCATTTCTGTTTGATCTTGCGTCACCTCCCTGGCTTTTACATTCTTTCTGCCCCCTCGTCTGCAATGTTCGCTGAGCACTTGGGTGGGTGAAGCTGAATGTAGGCAGACTATCCACACATTCTGTAGATCCTAATCTTCATGTTTTTGGCCCTTCAGGCTCTTTTGAATTTCTGATCGCCTGCTGCATGGAGGAGCTTCCTTACTGAGAGGTAAGAGGAAGTTAATAGATTCTTGGGTTTTTGTTCTATGATGCTTGGTATTTAGGTGTAGATATTGCATTGTAGATCCATCAACTAAGCATGAACAATTCACAGACCATGTTTGTGTGTTTCTAGTTATGAGACACTGTACTATTCTCATATGGTGCAATATAATTACTGTTAAAAATTAATGTTTTAGATAAAATGATCTCTATTAGTTCAGCTCATCATAGAATGAGGCGCCATACTAAGCTTATCAGATAACAGATTGTGAAAATGCCTGTAAATGAGAAGAGTAAGAAAAGGAGATGGGATCCAGAGTAAGAATGGGCAGACTATGAAGAAAGAACACCAAGTGAAATCTGACATCTAGCAATGAATTGTCTGCAAGATGAAGTACAATCTAAAAACATCTCCAGAATTTCATGTCTTTTTTGCAGGAACAGAGAGCCTCCTTTTTAGAGTAACAGAAGTGCAAGATTTTGTGTATGGTGGGTCTTCTTGATTATCTAAAATTGACACAGACTCTGGTGAAGGTTGCCTGCCACCAAGTGGCTATGGACCACTGACACTTTCTTTATAAACAAAAAGTCCAAGATGTACAGAAGCTTTCAAATTTGATTAAGTCCCATTTGTCAGCTGTTGACCTTATTCCTATGTGGCTGCTGTTTGATTTAGAAAGACTTTTCCTACTTCTATGTCTTGTAGATTGCTACCAACTTTTTTTTTTCAAGTTGAGGTCTTTGATCCACTTGTAGTTGATCTTTGTATGGGGTGAGAGGTAGTGGTTTAATTTTGTTCTTCTACAAATGGTGATCCAGTTTTGCCAGCACCATTTCCTGAAGATGTTATCTTTCCTCCAATGAGCTTTTTTTGTCCCTTTATTGAAAATGAGGTGGCTGAAGTTGCATGAGCTTAGGTTTGCATATTCAATTTTGTTCCATTATTCAACAGGTCTGTTTTTGTGCCAGTACTAGGCTGTCTTTATGACTATAACCCTGTAATATGGCTTGAAGCCTGGTAAGGTGATCCCCTTGTATTGCATTTTTCACTCAGGGTTGCTTTAGCTATTCATAGTCTTTGGTTTTTCCATATGAATTTAAGGGTTTTTTTCTAAGCCTGTAAAGAAATTCATTGGGATTTTAATTGAGATTATATTGGATGTGTATGCTAATTTGCATAGAATGGACATTTTTATTATATTAGTTTTTCCAGTCCATGAGCATGGGAGGTTTTTCCATCTTTGGATGTCATCTTCAATCTCCTTTCTCAGGGGTTTAAAATTTATTATTGTAGAGATCTTTGGTTAGATTTATTCCTGAGTATTTTATCTTTTTTTTTTTTTTTGAGGCTACCATAAGTGGGAATGTCTCCTTATATTCCTTCTCCAGTTGCTTGTTGTTGGTGTAAAGAAAGGCTACTGATTTTAATAGGTTGATTCTGTATGCTGCCACTTTACTGAAACTCTTAATCATTTTCAGGAGTTTTCTGGTGGAGTTTTTAGGATCCCTCAGGTAAACTGCAATATCATCTCCAAAAAGGGAGAGTTTTACTTCCTCTTCTCCAATTAGCACTCCTTTAATTTTCCTTTCTTGCCTTATTCCCCTAGCAAGCGTTTCAAGCACCATATTGAAGAGGAGTGGTGAGAGGGGCAGCCTTGCCTGGTTCCCGCCTTTAAGGGGGATGCTTCTAGTTTTTCTCCATTTAAGATGATATTGGCTATGGTTTTGTTGTATATGGTTTGATTATATTCCCTCTAAAACTTTAAACATTAAGGGAAGCTGGATCTTGGCAAAGGCTTTTTCTGCACCAATTGAGATGATTGTGTGATTTTTGTCTTTCAATCCATTTATGTGTTTTATGATATTTATTGATTTATGTATGTTGAACCATCCCTGAATCTCTGGTATGAATCCAACTTCATTGTAATGGATGATATTTTTGATGTGGGTCTTGCAAGTATTTTGTTGAGAATTTTTACATTTATGTTCTAGTTCACTTTTTGATTGCTGTGACAAAATATTCTGACCAATTCCAACTTGAGGAGGAAAGCATGTTTGTTCAGCCCACATCTCCAGGGTCAGAGTTCATCACTCAGGTAGCACAAGGTAGGAACTCAAGGTCGGAACCTGGAGGCAGGATCTGAGGCACAGGCCATAGAGAAATGCTTCTTACTGGCTTGCTCCTTCTGGCCCATGCCCAGGCTGCTTTCTTAAACCATACACAACAACCTGCCAGGGGTGGCACCACCCATAGTGGGCTGAGCCATCCCATATTGCTCAACAATAAAGACAATATTCCACAGACATAGCCACAGGCCAGTCCAATGGAGCCAATTCCCCAATTGAGGCTCCCTCAACCCGGGTGTGTCAAGTTGACACTAAAGGTATCTAGCAGATATGTTGATTAATGAGATGGGTCTATAGTTTTCTTTTTTGGTTGTGTCTTTGCCTGATTTTGGTATTAGAGTGATGCTGGCTTCATAGAAAGAATTTGAAAGAATACCCTCTGTTTGTATCCTTCTGAATAGTTTGAGCAGTAATGGTTGTAAGACCTCTTTAAATGTTTTATGGAATTCTGCTGTGAAATTATCTTGGCCTGGGCTTTTGATTTGATTTTTTAGTTGGAGGTTTTTTTATTATATCTTCAATTTCCTCAAATGTTATGGGTCTGTTTAAACTGTCATTCTCTTCTTTGTTAAGCTTTGTTGGTTCCCAGTATTTCAGATATTCATCCATTTCTCTTAGGTTTTCAAACTTAGTAGAATATAGGTTTTTGGAGCATTCTCATATTATTGTCTCAATCTTTTCTTTATCTGTTGTGATGTTTCCCTTTTCGTCACAAAAACTACTAATTTGGAGTTGCTCTTTCTTTCTTTTGGCTGCTAGAGATCAGTCTATTTTGTTTATCTTCCAAAGAAACAGCTTTTGGATCATTGATCCTTTTTATTGTTTACTTTGTTTCCATTTCGTTTATTTCTTTTCTGATTTTTGTTATTTCTTCCTGTCTGTTGGGTTTAGGGTCCATTTGCTGTTGTCTCTCAAGTGTTTTTATCTTCAGTGTTAGATCATTTATTTGTTCCCTTTCTGTTTTTGTTTTTGTTGATTTTTTTTTTTATTGTGGGCCCTTGGGGCTATAAATTTTGCTCTTAAGACTGCTTTTAAAGTATCCCAGAGGTTTTGTTGTGTTGTAAATACTTTTATTTTATTCTTTATTTCTTCCCTGACCCATTTGTTATTCAGGATTGTATTATTTAGTCTCCATGTGTTCTTGTAGCTACTTGGGCTTATTCTTTATTGCACTGTGGTCTGATAGAACACCCAAAATAATTTCAATCATTTTGTATTTGTTGAGATTTATTTTGTGTCCCAGTATGTGGTCGATTTTGGAGAATGCTCAGTGAGGCACTGAGTAGAAAGTGTGTTCTCTGGTTTTTGCATGGAATATTCTGCAGATGTCTGTGAGATCCATTTGCTATATTGTATTGTTCGGTTCTGATGTCTGTCTGTATATTTTTTATCCAGTTGATCAATCCAGGTGGCTCAGTGGGGCATTGAAGTCCCCCACTATTACTGTGTTGAGATTAATTTGTGCCTTGAAGACCTGCAAAATTGTGTTTATAAAGTTTGGTGCGCCTGAGTTTGGTGCATATTTAGGTGAATTCTTCCTGATTACTTGTTCCTTTGATAAGGATGTAATGACCCTATTTGTCTCTTCTGGTTGACTTTACTCTGAGGTCTATTTTTTCTGATATTAGAATAGCAACTCCTGCTTGCTTTTTGGTACCATTTGTTTGGATTTTTTTTCCATCTTTCCACTTTAAGGTGGTGTCTGTCCTTGAGGTTTAGATGGTTTTTTGTAGACAGAATATAGATGGATTTCATTTCCTAATCCATTCTCCCAGACTATGTCTTTTGATTGGGGAGTTTACACTATTAATATTTAATGTTATTATTGAGAGATGCGTGTTGCTTACTTTCACCTTATTTTTTGTTTGCATTCTTGGTGTAGGTTTGTTTATATGCCATTATGCTTTTATTAGTTTTTCTCTTTAGTTGTTGGAGATATGCGCTCTTTTCCTTTGTTCTTTGAATCGTTTTGAGTGTTTTCTGAAGTGCTTCTTTTGGCATGTGTTATTTTTTTCTTTCTTCTGCAACTATAATTGACATTTTTGCTAGGTATAATAATCTGGGTTGGCATCTAATGTTGTTTAGTACTGGGAATACTTTGTTCCTTGTTCTTCAGGCTTTCATAGTTTCCATTGAGAAGTCAGCTGCAATTATGATTAGTTTCCCCTTATATGTAACTTTTTTTTCTCTTCTGCCTTTCAGTATTTTGTCTTTGTTTTGAGCATCTAGCATTATAATTATGATATGGCATAGGGAATTTCTTTTCTGGTCTTGACTTTTTGGTCTAGACAGTAAAAACATATCCTTCTGGTAGCCTTGAAAGAACAGGAAAAGAAGAAAGAAAAGAAACAGATAAGGGAAAAAAGGGAAGTATATGCCAAGCCTTGTAGACTGGCTCTACTTCACCAGAATAAGAAATAGAAATCTCCTCATTTTTGTTCTTGTTGTTTTGTTTTGCTATTGTCATTTTGTACTGCTTTTGTTTTCTTGTAAAAAGAAAAAAGAAAAAAGAAAAAAATAATAAATGTATGTATAATTCATTGTATATTTATTTACATAGACACATAAAGGAGTGAAAGAGGGAGAGAATTCTCCCAATTCCAGTCATCTCTATCTATTGCTGCTCACTAGGAAGGTACAAAAAATTCAATGTTTATATTTAATATTTTGTATTATTTGATATTCTACCATTTTAACAGATTCATATATTTGCATATATATGGATCTATAAAATATATATTAAACAAATATCCTAGAAAACAAAATATTAAAGAATGTAATGTGTTTTTTATTTTTTTTATTTTTTATTGATGTTTTATGTATTTCATACATCATTTTTTTCATTTCTGTTCAGGCATATTCCCTTATCCCTTCCCCCCACCCCACCCCAAACCATCCCAGATCATGTGCTCTACCATAACTATCCTGCATCTTTCTCTCAGACTTCTTTTATGCTTCGGAATTCACATTTTCCTCCATTAATTTCATGTTATTTTAAAATATGGATACATACTCTCCACCCATATACAGTAATTACACAGTCTGCAAATAATTGGTGGGTGGATTCTAGAGCCCATTGAGGGATTCACATTATGACAACATAGTTGCTTACAGATAAAACAAAAATATAACTGTCATTCAGTTTGCCTTTCATCTGGGGGATTTGGTGTTAGCATCCACAAATTAGGGAAACCGTTCTCCATTTGTCTTTCTGGGACTGTGTCACCTCACTCAGCATAATGGCTTTGAGCTCCATCCATTTACCTGCAAATTTCATAATGCCATCCTTCTTTACCACTGAATACTCCATTGTGTAGACGTACCACATTTTTGTCATCCACTCATCTGTTGAGGGGCATATGGGTTGGCTCCAGCTGTTTGTTATAGTGAAGAGAGCTGCAATAAACATGGATGTGCATATATCTTTGCAGTAGGATGAGTCTTTGGGGTATATACCCAGGAGTGGTATAATTGGGTCAGGTGGTAAGCTCATTACGAGCCTTTTAAGGGTTCTCCACACTGCTTTCCATAGTGGTTGTACAAGTTTACATTCCCACCAGCAGTGGATGAGTGTTCCCCTTTCCCCATAACCCCTCCAGCATCTGTTGTCTTTTGTTTTCTTGATCTTAACTAGTCGTAGTGGAGTAAGATGATATCTGAGAGTGGTTTGAATTTGCATTTCCTTAATTATTAATGATGATGAACACTTTTAAGATGTTTCTCAGCCATCTTTAATTCCTCACTGGTGAAGACTCTGTTCAGCTCTTTACTCCGTCTTTTGAGTAGGTCATTTGTCTTCTTACTTCTTTGTTTTTTGAGTAGTTTATATATTCTTGACGTTAATACTCTGTCAGATGTGTCACTAGAAAAGATTTCTTCCCACTCTGAGTTTTCTCTTCACCTCCTTGATTGTTTCTTTCACTGTACAGAAGCATTTGAGTTTTATGAGGTCCCAATTGTCAACTGTTGACCTTACTTCCCGTGCAGCTGCTGTCTGGTTTAGAAAGACTCCTCTTACACCTATGTCTTGTAGGTTGTTGCCAACTTTTTCCTTTATCACCTTCAGGGTTTCAGGCTTCACATTGAGATCTTTGATCCACTTGGAGTTGATTTTTGTACAGGGTGAGAGGTAGGGGTTTAATTGTGTTCTTCTACAAAAGGTGATCCTGTTTTGCCAACACTATTTGCTGAAGATGCTATCTTTCCTCCAACGAGCTTTTTTGGCCCCTTTGTCAAATATGAGGTGGCTGAAGTTATATGAGCTCAAGTTTGGATCTTCAATTTTGTTCCATTGGTCAAAAAAAAAATTTTTTAGCAAGTACCCGGCTGTCTTTATGACTATAGCCCTGTAATATAGCGTGACGTCTGATAATCTAATCCCTCCAGTATTGCACTTTTCACTCAGGGTTGCTTTAGCCATTCAGGGTCTTTTGTTTTTCCATATGAATTTAAGGATTTTTTTTTTCTAAGTCTGTGAAAAAGCTCATGGGGATTTTGATTGGGATTGCATTGAATCTGTATATTAATTTGGGTAGAATGGACATTTTTACTATATTAATTTTTCCAATACATGAGCATGGGAGGTTTTTCCATATTTTGATGTCATTTTCAATATCCTTCAGGGTTTTAAAATTTTTGTTGTAGAGGTTTTGGTGTCTTTGGTTAGGTTTATTCCTAGGTATTTTTTATTGAAGCTATTGTGATTGGGAAGGTCTCTTTATATTCCTTCTCCAGTTGCCTATTGTTGGTGTAAAGGAAGGCTAATGATTTTTCTAGGTTTATTTTGTATCCCACCACTTTACTGAAACTTTTGATTGTTTCTAAGATATTTCTGGTGGAATTTTTTAGCATACCTTAGGTAAACTATCATATCATCTGCAAAAAGGGATAGTTTTACTTCCTCTTTTCTAATTCTTCTAAATCTACTCCTTTAATTTCACTTTCTTGCATTATTGCCATAGAGAGCATTTCAAGCACCATATTAAAGAGGAGTGGCAATAGTGGACAGCCTTGCCATGTTCCTGACTTTAAGGGGAATGCTTCCAACTTTTCTCCATTTAGGATGATGTTGGCTGCGGGTTTCTTGTACATATACAAGATTACAGTGAGGAATGATCCCTCCAGTCCAATTCCCTCTAAGACTTTAAGCATGAAGGGATGCTGGATTGTGTTGAAAGCTTTTTCTGCATGAATTGAGATGATTGTGTGGTTTTTGTCTTTAAGTCCATTTATGTGATTTATGATATTTCTTGATTTATGTAGGTTGAACCATCACTACATCTCTGGTATGAATCCAACTTGATCATGATGGATGGTCTTTTTGACGTGGGTCTCTATGCGATGTGCAAGTATTTTGTTGAGAATTTTTGCATCTGTGTTCATCAATGATATGGGTCTATAGTTTTCTTTCTTGTTTGTGTCTTTGCATGGTTTTGGTATTAGGGTGATGCTGGCTTCGTAGAAGGAATTTGGGATATTTCCTTCTGTCTGTATCCTTCTGAAAAGTTTGAGTAGTAATGGTTGTAAGACCTCTTTAAATGTTTTATAGAATTCTGCTGTAAAGCCATCTCGGCCTGGGATTTTTTTAGTTGGGAGGCTTTTTATTACATCTTCAATTTCCTCAAGTGTTTGGGTTTGTTTAAGTTATCAATCTCTTCTTGGTTAAGCTTTGGAGAATCCCAGAATTTCAGATATTCATCCATTTCTCTTAGGTTTTCAAATTTAGTAGAGTATACGTTTTTGAAGTGTTCTCATATGATTGGATCTTTTCTTTATCTGTTGTGATGTTTCCCCTTTCATCACAAATGCTATTGATTTGGAGTTGCTCTTTCTTTCTTTTGTTTAACTGGGCTAAAGGTCTGTATATTTTGTTTATCTTTTCAAAGAATCAGCTTTTGGATTCATTGATTTGTTTTTTGTATTGTTTTCTGTGTTTCTATTTCATTGATTTCTGCTCTGATTTTTCTTATTTCTTCCTGTCTGTTGGGATTAGGATTCATTTGTTGTTGTCTTTCAAAAGTTTTTAGCTGCAGTGTTAGATCATTTACTTGATCTCTTTCTGTTTTTTTAATGTGGGCACTTAGGGCTATAAATTTCCCTCTTCGGACTGACTCTAATGTATCGCACAGGTTTAGTTCTGTTGTATTGTCATTTTCATTTATTGTCATTTTCATTTAGTTCCCGGAATGCTTTTAGTTCATTCTTTTATTTTTCCTCTTTTATTTGTTTATTGTTAAGGGATTCTACAATATAATAACACAGCTGTTTTCAGATAACATTGATGTTACTCAGTTTGCCATACAATTAGGTAATTGGTGCATTTTGCAAGTATCTTTGTCCAAATTTTGAACAACCCAAGGTTCCCATAGTCCAGTTGGTGATGCTTGTGTGCACAGGCTTGTTGATCAATTAGGAGTCCAGTCTATATTGCTGTAGTCTCAAGATTCACCCCGATCTCTCCACAGCCCTTACATTCTACCACACTTCCTCTTTCTGCAAGTTGTTCCCTAGGCTTTGGGAAAGGGGCACAATTGGGTGAGATATTTCATTCTTTATTTCTTCTCTGATCCACTCATTGTTCAGGATTGTATTGTTTAGTCTCCATGTGTTCTTAAAGTTAGTAGGGCTTACCCTGGTGTTAATATTGAGCTTTATTGCACTGTGGTCTGATAGAATGCATAGAATAATTTCAATCCTTTTGTATGTGTTGAGGTTTCTTTTGTGTCCCAGTATGTGGCCAATTTTGGAGAATTTTCCATGGGGTGCTGAGTGGAAAGTATATTCTCTGGTGTTTGGATGGAATATTCTGTACATATCAGTGGGGTTTATTGTGTTGTTCAGTTCTGATGTCTCTCTGTTTATTTTTTGTCCGGTTGACCTCTCCAGGTGGCTCAGTGGGTTATTGAAGTCCCCCACTATTAGTGTACTGGGATTAATCTGTGTCTTAAGGTCCTGAAGGATTGTGTTTATAAAGTTAGGTGCACTAGAGTTTGGTGCATAAATATTTAAAATTATGAGATCTTCTTGGTTAATTGTCCCATTGATAAGGACATAATGGCCCTCTTTTTCTTTTCTGATTAATTTTATTCTGAGGTCTATTTTGTCTGATATTAGAATAGCCACTCCTGCTTGCTTTTTGGTAGCATTTGCTTGGAATATTTTTTTTTCCATCCTTTCACTCTAAGGTGCTATCTGTCCTTGAGGGTGAGATGGGTTTCTTGGAGGTAGTGTATAGATGGATTCTGTTTACTAATACATTCTCCAAGTCTATGTCTTTTGATTGGGGGGTTTAGACCATTAATATTTAAGGTTATTATTGAGAGGTGTGTGTTATTTCCTTTCAACTTATTTTTGTTTGCATTCTTGGTCAAGGTATTCGCTTACTCTGTTATACTTTTGTTAATTTTTCTCCAGGGTTGCTTAAGGATAATTGCTCCTTTCCTCTGTTCTTTGAATTGCTTTGAGTATTTTCTGTAGTGTTGGTTTTTTTGACATGTGTTCTTTCATTTTGTTTATGTCCTGAAATATTTTTCTTTCTCCTTCAACTATGATTGACATTTTTGCTGCGTATAATAATCTGGGTTGGCATCTAAAGTCATTTAGTATTGGGAATACTTTGGTCCATGTTCTTCTGGCTTTCATGGTTTGCACTGAGAAATCAGGTGTGATTCTGATGGGTTTCCCCTTATATAACTTCTTGTTTTTCTCTTGTGGCTTTCAGTATTTTGTCCTTGTTTTGAGCATCTGGTGTTTTAACTATCATATGACATGGGGGATTTCTTTTCTGGTCTTGTCTATTTGGTGTTCTATGTGCTTCTTGTATTTCTATGGGTTTGTCTTTTTCAGTTTGGGGAAGTTTTCTTCTATTATTCTGTTGAAGATCTGATCAATACCATTCTCTTGGAATTCTTCTTCTTCCTCTATCCCTATGATGAGAAGGTTTGGTCTTTTCATGGTGTCCCACATTTCCTGGTTGTTCCACTCTTGTGGTTTTTTTTAATTTTTCATAATCTTTACTTGAGGTTTCTAGCTGTGCTGTGTTATCCTGTGGGTCTGATATTCTGTTTTCTCCTTCTTCCATTCTGCTTCTAAGGCTTTTTCCCATCCTTTCCTGCTGATTGGATGAATGTTCAATTTCCTTTTTTGTTTCAACTTGCAATTTCTTCAGTATTTCCACTTCCTTTTGGAGCTTTTCATTCGTTTCTAGTAGCTCCTTGCTTTTCTGGTCAGTTTCTTTTTTCCTTTCAGCCTGAGTTCTTTTCAATGTTTCCACTTCCTTCCAAAGTTTATCATTCTCTCCCTCTAGTTCCTTTTGGAGTTCGTATTTCTGTTCCTCTAGCTCTTTTCAGAGTTTGTATTTCTCTTCCTCTAGTTCTTTTCTGAGTTTATCAATCTCTCCTTTAATTCTTTCTGGAGTTTATCATTCTTTACTTCTAGTTCCTTCACGAGTTTTTCATTCTCCCCCTTTAGTTCTCTGATTTGTTCTTCATAGTGTTTGAATATATATACAATTGTTCTTCTAAGGTCGGTATCTTGGTTCCCTTCCAGAGAGATCTCGTTTTGGGATCATCTACAGGAGTGGTTGGGTTCAGTGGGGATTTATTTTGAGCTTTTCTCATATTGTTGTTTTTCCGTTGTGTTTTTGGCATGTGTATTATTGTTTTTGTTGTTGTTGTTGTTGATTTTTTCCCCTTTGTTTATTTGTTTGCCTTCTGTTGCTAATCTCAAATGTTGCTATGGGGGATTGGTTGGTTACTCAGTTTGCTTCCTGTTGGTTTCTTCCTCAGTTTTGGCTATGAAACCTCCAAACACTGACACTACTGTATCCTCCCAACAGCTTTAAACCACAGCACCAGCAGTTTACACTTTCTACCTCAATATTAGTAGCTTGAACGGGGGGTGGGGGGGTTGAATCCTTTGGCATGAGCACCGGTCCCCACCTGGGTGGTTGGGCACAGGCAGTGTGTGGCACTGGCTGACCTTCTATCCATGCATGCAATTCCTCTCTATGGTCCTAGCATTGGATGGCACCTGCCAAGGTGGGCCACCACAAAACAGATGGGCCTTGGTGGCTGGTCACAGGTAGTGTGTGGTGCTGGCTGACTTTCTATCCATGCATGCAGTTCCTCTCTATGGTCCTAGCGTTGGATGGCGCCAGCCAAGGTGGGTCACCAGCCAGCCATCTGCACAACACAAATGGACTTTGGCAGCTGGGCACAGGTAGTGTTCATCGCTGGCTGACTTTCTTTTTTTTTTTTGGTCTTTTCGAGACAGGGTCTCCCTGTAGACCCAGCTGTCCTGGAACTCATTCTGTAGACCAGACTGGCCTTGAACTCACAGAGATCCACCTGCCTCTGCCTCCCAAGTGCTAGGATTAAAGGCATGTGCCACCATGCCCGGCTCAAAACTGGCTTTCTATCCATGCATGCAGTTCCTCTCTATGGTCCCAGAATTAGATGGCGCCTACCAAGCTGGGCTGCCAGCCAGCTGCCTGCATAACACAAATGAGCCTTGGCAGCTGGGCACAGGTAGTGTGCACAACTGGCTCACCTTCTGTCCACACACACAGTTCCTGTCTATGGTCCTAGAGTTTAATGGCACCTGCCGAGGTGGGCCCTGGAGGCTGGGTACCAAGAATGTAATGTTTACAAATTACTTTATATTTATGTATTTGTTGTGATTTTATCCTTTTGGAGTGAATATTACATATATTTGAGGAAAATACTTGTATTTCTGCAAAAAATATATAAAGTAACTTTAGCTTTTTGATGAGTCCCTCAGGTTTTCAAAAGCTTTTAATATAGATATTCCCATGTCATAAAATATCATGAACATTCATGTGCTATTGGTAAAAATATAGATAAAGAAAGTGAAGAAAATTTCAAGATTTTGAAGCAATGCTCTTAAAGAGTCAATGTGCTTTTATCAAGATCATAGATAAGAAAAATTATAAAACTAGAAAAGTCATTTTGGACTTTGCATAAGGCAGACATGTCTGTGGGGAGTTATGGCAGCTACATTGGGAACAAGCTGAGTGAACAAAAGGGAGTGAGTCCTGTTCACCTCTGTATTAGTCACTTTTCTGTTGCTGTGATAAACCACGATGAGCAAGGGAACTTATAAAAGGAAGAATTTATTTGAGCTTATGATTGACAGTTCCAGGGAATTAGAGTCCATTGTGGTGGGAAGCATGGTGGCCGGGGCTGGAGCAGCAAGCCAAAGGTCACATCTCGTAATGAACACAGGAAGCAGAGAGATAGACTGGAGACTGCAAGGCTTGTTAAACTCATTAAGCCTGCCCTCAATGACATGTTTCCTTCAGCATGGCCACACCTTCTAAGGCCTCCAAGAACAGTGCCACCAAGTGGAGACAAAATGTCTGAATACTTAAAGCCTATGGAGGACACTCATTCAAAACACCAAATTCCACTCCCCGGCCCCCATATAAAATGCAAAGTGCATTTAGTCCAACCTTAAAAGTCCCCATTGTCTTTACCAGTCGCAATTCTATTCAAGTCCATAGTCCAAAATCTCTTCTGAGACACAGGCCAATCTCTTAACTGTAAGCTCCTGTAAAATCAAAATGCAAATTACATACTCCCAACATATAGTGGAACTGAATACACATTCCCATTCCAAAAGGGAAGAGCAGAGGCATAGTGAGGAAATACTGGACCAAAACAAGACGGAAAACCAGCAGGGCAAACACCAAGTCCAGTAACTCCATGTGCAACTTCTGGGACTTGACTTCCAAAGGGCTTAGATGGCTCAGCTCTTCCAACTTTGCTTGCAACATACATCTCTTTCTTAGGCTGGTACCCTCCCTGTATGCAGCTCTCCTTGGCAAATATCTCACAGGTCTGGCATCTCGAATGTCTTCTTGGGGTCTCTGCTGCCAACCAGGCTTCACATTCACACCTTCACAAAATGGTCTATCAGGGCCTTCTTTATTCAGGGACGCCCCTGCTGCACTCTGCCTGGCCTCTGTGGCTTTCTGAAACTGTGGAGGAAGAACTGATAAACCTTTCACTCTTTCATCCTTCATCCCTCTAAAGCCAGCACCACGTGAATGAAATTGCCAAATTTAGCTGCAAGTTCAGGATGGACTCTCTCCTACTTTAACCACATTGCAAATTTTCTCTTCCCTGGACTTCGAGTAGAAAATGCTTTCAGTATTTTCCTTTCAAAAATTGGAGGCTTAGATGGGTGTGGTCTTTCCCTGAAGGTACTATTTCTGTTGTTTACTTGTAAATAGCTAGGCCTCTCCTTAATCACTTTAGTCTCCTTATCATGACCTGGCCCCACCTTTAATCTTCCTGGTGTAGTTTTCAGATGCAAACTGTTCATTCTGCATTTCTTTCTGCCCCATCTGCTCTTCTTCATTGTAGATCTGTACAATATTCACCATTAATAGCCACACCACCATTTCTCCATTAGGCTGTCTTGAAATATCCTCTGCCAAAGACATTAGTCCATTGCTTTTCAACTTAGCATCAGGCAAGCATTTGGGCTTCAGGAAAACTGCTGCCAGACTCTTTATCAAAATATCCCAGTTGCTGCCTAAGTCTTTATTTTTCTCTGGAACTACATTTTTTGCAGTGATAGTTTCTTCCAGGCTTCTACTAGAATGGCCCATTAAGCTCTGCTTACAGTAGTCAACAGCATTTCTAGCCCAAGGTTCCAAAGTCTTCCACATTTCTCCAAACATCCACATGGTCAGGTTCATCACAGCCAACAGCCGACTCTCTGGTACCAAATAACTGTATTAGTCACTTTTCTGTTGCTGTGATAAACCACCATGCGCAAGGGAACTTATAAAAGGAAGAGTTTATTTGAGCTTACAATTGATGGTTCCAGGGAATTAGAGTCCATTTTGGCGGGAAACATGGTAGCTGGGGCTGGAGCAGCAAGCCGGGTTCACATCTCAAAATGATCACAGGAAGCAGATAGAGACTGGAGACCACAAGGCTTGTTAAACTCACTAAGCCCACCCCCAATGACATACTTCCTTCAGCATGGCCACACTTTCTAAGACCTCCAAGAACAATGCCACCAACTGGAGACAAAATGTCTGAATACTTAAAGCCTATGGGGGACACTCATTCAAACCACCACAACCTCCAAGATGATAAGCAGAGGTGGAAATGTCAGTGTGGTAGGAAACTTAATTACCATGAATTGTTCTTCACAGAAATATCTACTTTCCTCTGTATCTCAAGGCACAGCCCTGAAATTTTCATGGCTCTGTGCATCAACTATTTCTAGAGAAGCCTTACCCCTTTCTCAATTCTTGTGTGTGTGTGTGTGTGTGTGTGTGTTCAATTCTTGTGTGTTTGCGTATGTGTGTGGGGGTTGTGTGTGTGTGTGTTGTGTTTTGTCCCAAATATGTTACAGCAGATACAAGCAAAGCAAAAGGTTGTATAAAGTGAGAATATGGTGGAGTAAATAAAATTTTTCAAAAGAAATGAGAAAGGAAATACATAAAAGAAATATTTGTATAAACCTTACCTTGTATTTGTGAGTTTTCCTGGGAAACATGAAAAGAACTATATTCACCCCAGACCACAGAACAAAGAAAATAATTCTATCCAAATCTGTTTGAATGAGCAAAGTCCCCCATAAACTTATGTACTCAAACACTGGTCTCCAGTTCGTTCCACTTTGGGGAGAAGGTCATATGGTCATTCTGGAGGAAGCACATCACTTCCTGTGACGTGGGTGGTGTTTTATAGCTCATAACCACACACCATCCCCAGTTCTATCTCTGGTCTATATTTTACCTGTGATTCAAGATGTGACCCCCTAGCTCGTGGCTCCTTGCTCTTATTGGATGCATGCCGCTTGCCCCTGGGCCTTCTTACCATGATGAATTCATTATTATGAATTCGTCATGGTAAGAAGTATGTGTAAGCCCCACTAAATGCTTCCTTCCACAAAATGCTTTTGGTCATGGTGTTTTATTACAGCAACAGAACATAACTAATACAGTGATACTCAAAACTTTAGCATGGCATTTCAGGGGTATGGGTGAAGTGTTACTTATAGCAACATGGGTTCTAAAAGGATGCTGAATCATCAAAAATTATTTCCTCTTAAATGCATAACCTTTAGATCTCCCTTTATAATTTGTGGACAATTCCACCAAGAGAAGATTGTCTTCCAGGAAGTTGCTTACTCCTGATCCCTCTTTGAGCAGGAGCCTTGTGAATCTTTTATTTATCTGAGCTCCCTGACTTCTGTAAATTTCAGGAGCTTCTTGTCCTATGAATGTCCCTCTTCTTACTAATGTGGAGTGTTTCAATTTAGAGAAAATAGATAACCATACCTTATGATATTGGAGTTTCTATATTTCATTACCTTTGTTATTGATATTTGAGTGATATTACAGAAAATTTCAGTTTTTAAAATCAATCCTCTTGGAAAAAAATGGGATACAGCTTGAAATATACAAGATTTACACAAGTATCTGTGTTTTTTAACCTCATCTGTGACGACAGCTTACAGTTCCAATCACCTTCAACGTACTTTTTTGAAGTTAAACTAATTAGAAAGCACATTCAAGGAAAATCAGGTTCTTGCAAGCTCAACAGTCTGAGCAAACTGACTGCAATTAGAGCTTAAAAAGATGGGATGAATCACCAAATTCCTTACTCACTAGGAGTAACTGATTACAGATAAAGCCAGAAAATAACATGGTGGAGTTGCTTTCACTGCTATCTCATCAAATCTACTATAAATAGCATGAGAACATAGACTGAAAGGAATGGCCTACTACAACATAAAAAAGTAATTCTTTTATAATTTTAAATTTGCAATGGCTGCATTGACATACATGATACATATGTCCTATAATTTTTAGTGGATTCTAGAAAGTTACACTTTTTACATTATTTATTTATATTCATTTTTAAATAAATTATTTTATTAGTGTTTTATGCATTTCATTCATCATTTGTCAGTCCAATTTAGACACACTCCCATTTCCATGCCCCCCCCCACCCCAGTTCGTGCATTCTGCCATACATGTTACATATTTTTCTCAGTCTTTTTAAAGTTTTTCTCTGCTGAAGTTTATTGTTTGGGCAGAAGTTAACTGTTTCACTCAGTTTTTTGATCCTGTGATGTTGTTGTTCTCTTCCATTTGGATTGCTTCAAAGAATGCATATATATCACATATATACCAAAATTATGACCTTTGAAAATAAACTACATGCCACTTCCAAAATATGTTTAGGAGGTAACATTTTCCCCTCAATTTTATATTACTCTAATATATGAATACATACCATCCATACATATACCACAATGACAAAGTCTGAAAATAAGTGATCAGTTAATTCTAGAGCCCATTAAGGAATTCACATTATAACAGCATAGTTGCCATCAGATAAAAAGAAATAAAACATTAACCTTTCTCAGCTTGCCTTTCAACTATGGATTTGGTGCTAGTATCCACAAATGAGGGATACCATTTGTTGTTTGTTTTTCTGGGACTGTTTTACTTCACTTAGCATAATGGCTTCTAGTTCCATCCATTTACCTGCAAAGTTCATGATGTCATCTTTCTTTACTGCTGCATAGAATTCCATTGTGTAGATGTACCATATCTTCTCGATCCACTCATCAGTAAAGAGACACTTGGGTTGCTTCCAGCTCTTTGTTATTGTGAAGAAAGCTGCAATAAACATAGAAGTGCATGCATCTCTAGGATAGGATGAGTCTTGTGGGTACATACATAAGAGTGGTATGACTGAGTCAGGTGGCAGGCTCATTTCCAGTTTCTTGAGATTTCTCCACACTGTTTTCCATAGGGGTTACACGAGTTTGCATTTCCACCAGCAGTGGATGATTGTTCCCCTTTCCTCACAACTTCTCCAGCATTTGGTATCCTTTGTTTTCTGGATAATAGCTAGTCTTACTGGAGTAAGACGAAATCTTCAGGTGGTTTTAATTTGCATTTCTTTAATTATTAGCAATGTTGAACACTTAAGATATTTCTCAGCTATCTTTACTTTCTCATTTGTGAAGTCTCCATTCAGCTTTTTACTCCATCTTTGGAGTGGGTCATGTGTTTTCTTCCTCCTTTGTTTTTTGAGTAGTTTATATATTTTAGATGTTAATGTGTTTAGATGTTATATACTTTAGATGTATCACTGGTGACAGTTTCCTCCCACTCTGTTGGGTTTCTCTTCATTGATTGTTTCTTTTGCTGTACAGAAGCTCTTGAGTTTAATAAAGTTCTATTTGTCAATTGTTGACCTTATTGTTTGTGCAGCTGCTGTCTGATTTAGAAAGTCTTTTCTAAAACCTCTGTCTTGTAGGTAACTTCCAACATTTTCTTCTATCATTTTCAGAGTTTCAGGTTTCATGTTGGGGTCTTTGATCCATTTGGCATTGAATTTTTTACATGGTGAGAGGTAGGGGTTTAATTTTAATCTTCTACAAGTGGTGATCCAGTTATGCCAAGAAAATTTGCTGAAGGTGCAGTGTTTCCTCCATTGAGTCTTCTTGGTCCCTTTGTCGAATATGAGGAGGCTGAAATTGGATGTGCTCAAGTTTGGATCCTCAATTTTGTCCCATTGATCTAGAGGCCTGTTTTGTGACAAAACCAGGCTATTATGTGACTATAGCCTTGTAATATAGTTTGAAGTCTGGTAGGAAAATCTGCCTGTATTGCTCTTTTTGCTCAGGTTTGCTTTGGCTATCCAGGGTCATTTGTTTCTCCATATGAACTTTAGGATTTTTTTCTAGGTCTGTATTCTAATTGAGATTGCATTGAATCTGTATATTACTTTGGGTAGGGTGGTCATTTTTACTATATTGGTTCTTCCAATCCATGAGCATGAGAGGATTTTCCATCTTCTCAATTTCCCTGAGGGATATAAAATTTTCTTTGTAGAGATTTTTGGTGTGTTTAGTCAGGTTGGTTTCTAGATAACTTCTTTTTTGGAGGATATTGTGAGTGGGAATGTCTTGTATTCCTTCTCCAATTACTTGTTATTGGCATAAAAAAAGGCTACCGGTTTTTCTAAGTTAATTTTGTATACCACCACTTTACTGAAAGTGTTGATGGTTCCTAGATTTTTTTGGTGAAGTTTTTATCATCCCTTATGTAAACTATCATGTCATCTGCAAAGAGGGATAGTTTGACTTCCTCTTTTCAAATTAGTACTCCTCAAATTCCCCTTTCTTGTTTTATTTCTGCCATGAGCATTTCAAGCACTATATTGAAGAGGAATGGGGTTAGGGGACAGCCTTGGTGGGTTCCTGATGTTAAGGGGAATGTTTCTAGATTTTCCCCATTTAGGATAATGCTGGCTGTGGGTTTATTGTATATGGCTTTAATTGTGTTGAGGAATGTTCCCGCTAGTCCAGTTCCCTCCAGGACTTTAAACATGAAGGCATGCTAAATTTTGTCGAAGGCCTTTTTGGTATCAATTGAGATGACCATGTGGTTTTTGTCTTTCAGTCCATTTATGTGTTTTATAATATTTACTGATTTATGTATGTTGAACCATCCCTGCATGTCTGATATGATTCCAGCTTTGTCATGGTGGATGATCTTTTTGATATGTGCCTGTATGTGGTTTGCAAGTATTTTGTTGAGAATTTTTGCATCTATATTTATTAGTGAAATGGTTCTATAGTTTTCTTTTTTAGTTGCATATTTGCCTGGTTTTGGTATTAGAGTGATGTTGGCTTCCTAGAAGGAATTTGGGAGATTTCCCTATATGTCTATTCTCTTGAATGATTTGAGTAGTAGTGGCTGTAGGTGTTCTTTAAATGTCTTATAAAACGCCGGGCGTGGTGGCACATGCCTTTAATCCTAGCACTTGGGAGGTAGAGGCAGGCGGATCTTTGTGAGTTCAAGGCCAGCCTGGTCTACAGAGTGAGCTCCAGGACAGCTAGGGCTACAGGGAGACCCTGTCTCGAAAAGACAAAAAAAAAATGTCTTATAGAATTCTGCTGTGAAACCATCTGGACCTGGGCTTTTTTTATTTGATAGTTTTTTATTCCATTTTCAATTTCCTCCTTGATTATGGGTCTATTTAAGCTGTTGATCTCTTCCAGGTCAAGTCTCGGTGGATTCCATGATACCAGGTATTCATCCATTTCTCTTAGGTTTTCAAATTTAGTATATTTTTTGAAGTATTCCCATAAGATTGTCTGAATCTTTACAGTATCTGTTGTGATATTTCCCTTTTCATCTCTAATTTGGTTGATTTGCAGTTGCTCTCTTTCTTTTAGTCAATTGTGCTAGAGATGTATATATCTTGTTTATCCTTTCAAAGAACCAGCTCTTGGAATTATTGATTTTTTTGTATTGTTCTCTTTGTTTCTATTTCATTGATTTCTGCTCTGACTTTTGTTATTTCTTCCTGTCTTCTGGCTTTAGGATTCATATGTTGCTGCCTCTCAAGTGTTTTATTTGCAATGTTAAGTCATTTATTTGTTCTCTTTCTATTTTCTTAATGTAGGCATTTAGGACTATGAATTTCCCTCTCAGGACTAATTTTAAGGTGTCCCATAGGTTTTGCTGTGTTGTGTCATCCCTTTCATTTAGTGGCATGAACGCTTTTATTTCTTTCTTTCTTTATTTCTCCTTTGACTCATTCATTATTCAGTAGTGTGTTGTTTAGTCTCCATGTGCTCTTGTAGCTAGTGGGGATCTTTCTGTTGTTGATATTATGCTTTATTACACTATGATCTGATAAGATGCATGGAATTATTTCAAGTTTTTTTGTATTTGCTGAGGTATGCTCTGTGTCCCAGTATATGGTCAATTTTGGAGAATGTTCCATGAGGTGCTGAGTAGAAAATATATTCTTTGCTGTTTGGGTGGAATATTTGGTTGATGTCTGTTAGGTCCATTTGGTGTATCATATTGTTCAGTTCAGATGTCTCCCTCTTTATTCTTTGTCTAGTTCACCTTTCCAATGGGCTCAGTGGGGTATTGAAGTCTCCCACTATTAGTGTGTTGGGATTGATCTGTGTCTTGAAGTCATTCAGGATTGTACTTGTGAATTTTGGTGCTCCAGGGTTTGGTGAATATACATTTATGATTGTGAGATCTTCATGGTTGATTGAAACTTTGATAATGATGTAGTGACCCTCTTCATCTCTTATTTTTAATTTTACATTGAAATCTTTTTTGTCTGATATTAAAATAGCAATTCCTGCTTGCTTTTTGATGCCAATTGCTTGAAATATATTTTTTCACCTTAAGATGGTGTCTGTCCTTGAAGGTGAGGTATGTTTCTTGTAGACAGCAGAAAGATGGATTCAGTTTCTTTTTTTATTAATTTTATTTATTTCTGTATGTGTATGAATGTACTGTCTGCATGCAAGTCTGTGCACCCGTGTCATGCAACACCTCGGAGTTCAGAAGAGGGTCTCGGATTCCCCTGGAACTGGAGTTCTCCTGGAATTGGAGTTTCAGACGGTTCTCAGCCGCCATGTGGGTGCTGGGGATCAAACCCGGGTCCTCCACAAGAGCAGTCAGCGCTCTTAACTGCTAGGCCATCTCTCCAGCCCCTGGATTCAGTTTCTTAATCCATTTTCCAGTCTGTGTCCCTTGATTGGGAAGTTTAGACCATTAATATTTAGGGCTAATATTGAGAGATGTATATTTCTTTCCTTCAGTTTATTTTCTGTTTGCATTTTTGGTCTGTTTGTTTGCATTTTTGTATTTCTACCTTCATTAATTGCTCTCTCTTGCCTCTTGCTGCTTGTGGATAGCTGTTCCTTTCCTCTGTCCTCTGAACTGCTTTGAGTAATATTTTCTGGATGGTTGGTTTTCTAAACATGTATTCTTTCATCTTGTTTGTGTCATGGAATATTCTCCTGTCTCCTTCAATTATAAATGACATTTTTTGCTGGGAAGAGTAACCTAGGTTGGCATCTGTAGTCATTTAGTACTGGAAATACTTTGGTCCAAGGTCTTCTGGCTTTCATCGTTTGCCTTGAGAAGTCAGCTGTAATTCTGATGGGTTTCCTTTATATGTAACTTGTTGTTTTTCTCTTGTGGCTTTCAGCATTCTTTGTTTTCAGCATCTAGAGTTTTGTGATATGCAGTGGAGAGTTTTCTTTTCTTATCTTGTCTATTTGGTGTTCTATATGCTTCTTATATTTGTATGGGTGTGTCTTTTTTCAATTTGGGTAAATTTTATTTTATAATTCTGTTGAAGATCTGGTCCATACCATTGTCCTGGGATTCTTCTCCTTCCTCTATACCAATGTTGCAGAGGTTTGGTCTCTTCATGGTGTCCCACATTTCCTGATTATTCCACTCCTGTGGGTTTTTTTTTTTTTCATTATCTTTGTTTGAGCTCTTCAGTTCTTCCCCATTATTTTCTAGGGTTGATATTCTATTTTCTTCTTCATCCATTCTGTTACCTAGGCTTTCTCTTGCCCTTTCCTGTTGACTGGATGATTGTTCGATTTCCTTTTTCATTTCAGCCTGAGATTCCTTTAGTATTTCCATTTCCTTTCTGAGTTGACCATTCTTCCCTTTTAGTTTTTTGGTTTCCGTTTTCATTTCAGCCTGAGATTTTTTCAGTGTTTCCATTTCCTTCGGTAGTTGGTCATTCTCTCCCTTTAGGGCGTTGATTTCTTTGAATATATGTATGATTGTTCTTTTTTAATGCTTTCATTGATGTTTTGTGTATTTCAGACATCATTTCTCAGTTCAGTTTAGACATGTTCCCCTTTTCCTTCCCCCACCCCACCCCAGATCATGCACTGTGCTATAACTATCCTGCATCTTTCTCTCAGTCTTTTTTGTTGTTGTTGTTTAGGAATTCAATATTCCTCCTTTAATTTTATATTACTCTAAAATAAGTATACATAGTTTCTGCTCATATATACTACTTTCAGAGTCTGAGAGTAGGTGGTGGATTGAGTCTAGAATCCATTAAGAGATTTACATTATAACAAAATAGTTGCTTTCAGATAAACAGGAATATAACAATAGTGTTTTTTAGCTTGACTTTCATCTGGGGATTTGGTGTTAATATCCACAAATGAGGGAGACCATTTACTGCTTGTTTTTCTGGGACTGTGTTACTTCACTTAGCATAAGGGCTTCAAGTTGTTCTTTTAAGATCTGTGTCCTGGGTTACCTCCAGGAGATCTCATTTTTGGAGTCCTCTATAAGACTGACAGAGTTCAGTGGAGATTTCTTATTTTCTTTTCCCTCATTGTTGATTTTCTTTGTGCTTTTGGCATATGGCTTTGATTAGCTTTGCTTGTAATCTGATGTGAAATTCAGGTGTTTTCCTTGCGATGTAGGTCTGTTTCTTTAGTTTGACTAGGGAAGAGGGGTTATTTGGCCCCTGTGCCAACAACCTGGCTGCTGCCTCAGTGTCCCTGAAGAAAGGAGCTCCCAGCTGCATGGGCGGTTCTTATCTGGCCCAGCCTGCAGCAAAAGCTGAGGTGCTGCTGGCTGTTGCCTCAGTGTCCCTGAAGACTAGAGCTCCCAGTGCCATGGGCTTGCTCCTATCAGGCATGCTACAGAAGCAGGGAGGCAGCTGACTACCTCCTCAATGTCCCTGAAGATCCAAGCTCCCAGAGGAGTGGGCCCTTTCTTACCCCACTTGCAGCAGAAGGTTCAGTGCAGCTAGCTGCTGCCTCAGTGTCCCTGAAGAACCAAGTCCCCAGCAGGGTGGGCCCCTTCTTATTGAGCCTGTGGTGGAAGCTGAGGTGATGCTGGCTGTTGTCTCAGTGTCCCTGAAGACTCTATATTATTTATTTATAAACATATATATTTGCGTGTGTGGAAAAAAAAACTTTTTTCATGTTCTTACCCATGTTTATTTCCCAGCAACAGGTTAAAAGAAAAAACCCTGTTTATAATCCTAGCACTACTGGGCAAGGTGTTGCAAACCTTTAGTTCCAGGGATCAGGAGGCTGAGGCAGATGATTTCTGTGATTTTGAGACCAGTTAGCTCTACATTGTGAAAAGGAGGCCACCAAGTGCTACAAACTGAGACCCAGTCTTATAAAAACAAACAAAAATAAAACCAACAAATATGTATGTATATATTCTTGGTTTGCAATATTTTTAATCAAAGCATATGATAATTATTTAAACATATACTTTAACATAGTAATGGTCATAATGAAAATAAAACCAACAGCTAAAAGCACTTGAGAGGCAACAACAGATGAAACCTAAATGCAACAGATAGGAAGAAATAACAAAAATCGGAGCAGAAATCAATGAAATAGAAACAAAGAAAACAATATAAAAAATCAATGAATCTAAAAGTTGGTTCTTTGAAAGAATAAATGAGATAGACAGACCTCTAGCCCAGTTAACCAAAAGAAAGAAGGAACAACACCAAATCAATACAATCCGTGATGAAAAGGGAAATATCACAACAGACAAGGAAAAGATCCAGAAAATCAAATGGGAATACTTCAAAAACCTATAGTCTATCAAGTTTGAAAACCTAGAAGAAATGGATGAATATCTGAAATCCTGGGAATCACCAAGAAGAGATCCACAGCTTAAATAGACCCATAATACATGAAGAAATTGAAGATGTAATAAGAAACCTCCCAACTAAAAAAAGCCCAGGCCCAGACAGTTTCATGGCACAATTCTATAAAACATTTCATAAAGACCCACAACCATTATTACTGAAACTGTTTAGAAGGATACAATCAGAGGGAATTCTCCCAAATTCCTTCTATGAAGCCAGCATCACTTTATTACCAAAACCAGGCAAAGATACAACTAAAAAGAAGAATTATAGACCCATATTCCTAATGAACACAGATGCCAAAATTCTAAACAGGATTCTGGCAAATTGCATACAGACTCACATCAAGAAAATCATCCACCATGACCAAGTTGGATTCATACCAGAGATGCAGGGATGGTTCAACATACGAAAATCAATAAACATCATCAAACATATCAATGGACTGAAGGACAAAAACCACACCATCATCTCAATTGATGCGGAGAAAGCCTTTGACAAAATCCAGCATCCTTTCATGTTTAAAGTCCTGGAGGGAATTGGTCTGGAGGGATCATTCCTCAATGTAATCAAAGCCATATACAGGAAACCCACAGCCAATATCATCCTAAATGGGGAAATGACAGAAGCATTCCCCTTAAAGGTAGGAACTCGGCAAGGCTGCCCCCTGTCACCACTCCTCTTCAATATAGTGCTGGAAACCCTTGCTAGGGCAATAAGGCAAGAAAAGGAAATTAAAGGAGTTCTAATTGGAAAAGAGGAAGTCAAGCTATCCCTTTTTGCTGATGATATGATTGTCTACCTAAGGGATGCTAAGAACTCCACCAGAAAACTCCTAGAAACGATTAAGAGCTTTGGTAAAGTGGCAGGATACAAAATAAACCTAGAAAAATCAGTAGCCTTTCTTTACACCAACAACAAGCAACTGAAGAAGGACTACAAGGAGACCTTCCCACTCACAATAGCCTCAAAAACAATAAAATACCTAGGAACAAACCTAACCAAAGACACCAAGGATCTCTACAACAAAAATTTTAAACCCCTGAAAAAGGAAATTGAGGAAGACATCAGAAGATGGACAAACCTCCCATGCTCATGGATTGGGAAAATAAATATAGTAAAAATGTCCATCCTACCCAAACTAGTGTACAGATTTAATGCGATCCCAATCAAAATCCCCAAGAGTTTCTTCACAGGCTTGGAAAAAAAAATCCTCAATTTCATTTGGAAAAACAAAAGACCCCGAATAGCCAAAGCAACCCTGAGTGAAAAGAGCAATACAGGGGGGATCGCTATACCAGACATCAAACTATACTACAGGGCTATAGTCATAAAAACAGCTTGGTACTGGCACAAAAACAGACCAGTTGACCAATGGAATAAAACTGAAGATCCAAACCTGAGCTCATACAATTTCAGCCACCTCATATTTGACAAGGGGGCCAAGAAGACACAATGGAGGAAAGACAGCATCTTCAGCAAGTGGTGTTGGCAAAACTGGATCACCACTTGTAGAAGAATGAAATTAAACCCCTACCTTTCACTCTGTACAAAAGTCAACTCCAGATGGATCAAAGACCTCAATGTGAAACCCCAAATTCTGAAGGCAATAGAAGAAAAAGTTGGCAGCAGACTACAAGACATAGGCATAGGAAAAGACTTCCTAAATTAGATAGCAGCTGCGCAAAAATTAAGGTCGACAATTGACAAATGGGACCTCATTAAACTCAAAACCTTCTGTACATCAAAAGAAGCAATCAAGGAAGTGAAAAGAAATCCCACAGAGTGGGAGGAAACCTTCACTACAGAAACATCTGACAAAACATTGATTTAAAGAATATATAAACTGCTCAAAAAACAAAGAAAGAAAACAAATGACCCACTTAATAGATGGAGCAAAGAGCTGAACAGAGACTTCACAAGTGAGGAATTAGAGATGGCTGAGAAACACTTTAAGAAGTGTTCAACATCACTAATAATTAAGGAAATGCAAATCAAAACCACTTTAAGATATCATCTTACTCCAATAAGACTGGCTAGGATCAAGAAAACAAATGATACCCAAGTGCTGGGGAGGTTGTGGGGAAAGGGGAACACTCACCCCACTGCTGGTGGGAATGTATACTCGTGCAGCCACTATGGAAAGCAGTGTGGAGAACCCTTGGAAGATTTGGAATGAACTTATCATCTGACCCAGCCATACCACTCCTGGGCATGTACCCTCAAGACTCACTCCACTGCAGAGATACATGCACAGTCATGTTTATTTCAGCTCTCTTTACAATAGTAAGGAGCTGGAACCAACCCAAATGCCCCTCAACTGATGAGTGGATAGAGAAAATGTGGTACATGTACACAATGGAGTTCTATGCAACAGTAAAGAAAGACGACATCATGAGCTTTGCAGGAAAACCGCTGGAACTAGAGGACATCATACTGAGTGAAGCAACACAGTCCCAGAAAAACAAAAGATGAATTGTATCCCTCATCTGTGGATGCTATTGCGAGTTACCTAGTTGTAGGTATTTCTTGTGCATGGCCCCTTGAGCTTTTGTCCAAAGCAGTTGGGAGTGCTTTGGACAAAACAACAACAAAAATAATAACAACAGAAAGGACCGTATCAAAGGACTGACTGAAACAGTGAACTTCTGCTCACAACAGTCAACTTCCACATGGAGAATATTGAGAAAGACTGAGAAAGAGATGAAAAGCATGTTTGGCAGAATGCATGAGCTCTGGTAGGGTGGGAGGTTGGGGGGACATGGGTGTAGATTTGATTAAAAAAAAAAAAAACAAATAGAATATATATATATATATCATGATATATATATATATATATATATATAAAAAAAAAAAAAATCCCAAATGATTGAGAAAAAAAACAAAACGAAAAAAACAAAACAAAATATTGTATGCGTATATTCTTGGTTTGCAGTGTTTTTAACCAAATCATATGATAATTATTTAAACATGTAATTTAACATAGGTAATGGTCATAATGAGAGGAGAGTATCTTATTTCTTCAGTATGAAATGATCTATACAGAAAAAATATATTTAGAAAATATATTTAGATCCCTAACAGATAGAGTTACTTTACTTGAAGGAAGAAAATAGATGTGGGCTGGGCGTCGTGGTGCACAACTTTAATTCTAGCATCGGGAGGCAGAGGCAGGTGAGCCTTTGTGATTCAAGGCCAGCCTGTCTCACAGAGTGAGTTTCCAGGACAGCGGGGCTACAAGGTACCCTGTCGTCGAAACAGACCAAAAAAAAAAAAAAAAAATAAAAGAAAGAAAAGAAAATAGACATGGAGCATATAATAAGAAAATGACATGAAACTGTGCATTAAAATTCCAGTCATTAGAGGCATTTTTTTCACTTTAGCTCATTATCTTTGTCACCAAGTGGTGGCTTGTTTCTTTAATAGAACATATCACAGTCTCACAGTAAAGGAATTTGGCATTCCTTAATCTGACTGTGTCACTTGAGGTACCAAACCATATTAGTAGCAGGGCATTTCAGTAACTGTGTCATGATTGATGTAATGAGCCACTGAGAATATTTTGTGGTTTAAATTAAAATTCAATAGTAAAGTGTGTTTATAAGCTGGTGTATGAAGAAAATATGTTACTACAGAAAGCTCTGACACATGCAATTAGGAATTATTCTGCCTAGGACTATGTTGGCTGAGGGGATTCAACCCCCCCTTTCAAACACCCCCCTGGCACAATTTATAAAGGCCTTTTGCCTATTAAGTGGTATGATATGCAAGGAGAAGGAAGTAAGTATCCCTGTTGTCGAAAAGATCCTGGTGTGAACATGAAAAACTGTTATGAGACGTCCCCCACTAGCTGGCGTACAACTGGCTCTGAAAGGCCGAGAGAGTGGTTACCAAAGGCCACTTAAAGCCAATACAGCAAAATCTTGGTCTCCCTAGACAAGCAAGACTCCTCCACCTAATATGACTACACCTCAACAGCCTGGAGATACTGTGGGCAAAGTGGGCAGCTCAACGTGTCTTATATCTCCCAAATCTCAATGGATATTAGCTCTCTCTTGGAGAATAACTCATAGTGGATGCACCAATTATTTCCTCTAGTGGTTATGAGATATTAAAGCCACAGTAAAGCCTTGCCACCTTTATACAGAAACCAAGTTAGTCATTGGATTAGCATACCATCCCAAGCATCTGTGTCTATGCTCACGGCTTAGCTTGACATAATATAATTAGTACTGCTTAAATCATGTACATCCAATTGCTGTGCTTGTTGAGTATGACTAAAAGGTATCATGGAAAACTGTTCAACCCATGAAGGGAAACAACCTGAACAGACTAGGTTCCAAAATGAACAACTCCAAAGAAAGAAGACTGGTTTTCTTCTCACCCACTTGGTGCCCTTTCCCAAAGCCCAGGGAACAAACTGCGAAGAGGAGGCGTGGTAGAATGTAAGGGCTGCGGAGAGATAGGGGTGAATCATGAGACTACAGCAATATAGTCTGGACTCCTAATTGATCAACATGCCTGTGCATACAAGCTTCTCCAACTGGACTATGGGAACCTTGAGTTGTTCAAAATTTGGACATAGATATTTGCAAAATGCACCAATTACCTAACTGTACAGCAAACTGAGCAACATCAATGTTATCTGAAAACAACTGTGTTCTTATATTGTAGAATCCCTTAAAATAAACAAATAAAACAAATAATAATAAAAAACATACTTGGTATATTTTTAGTGTCACACTGATTGATTTTTAAAATTTGAATGAGATACACATTTGAATTTGTTTTCAATGTAATATCAATATTTGTGTTTTCTAATTTCTCACAAAATGAAGTTAATTCAGTCTGTAAACATGTTTTGTAAACAACAAAATTCTTCATCATTTTTAGTAATTTGAGTGATAATTTTTTATCCTTTTTCATAAGTTTAAAACTTTAACTACTTCGAATGTATTTTATTAGTAAATTTTGTTCTATGAGAAATTCATACACATACTCTATTCTGGTCACTCTGATGCTCTCCCATTCCCCACCCATTCCTATTATTAGCCCTCCCTTCTACAGATACATTTACTATTTGGGTTTCTTTAGTGACCCACAGATTTTAACCCAGGCCATCTATGTAACCCTGAGTTTTAAAGTAAACATTAACCATTAAACATGGGATCTAAAACTTGCCTTGCCCCTGGACAAACTACTTCTCATTAGTCTGAGGATGGTAGTGCATTCTCACATTGCAGTTCTCAAATACGTCAGGAGCACAATGTTCCATGCCTAGTTATTGGTTGATTTGAGTCATACCATACTGCAATGATGTGCTTTTTTGTGTTGTTTTAAAGTAATGTCTGCAACTTCAAATGCTAAAAGTGGGCTTTGAATAACAGCTCCAGTTTCTTATAGGGAGAACATTTGCCACATTCTTAACTGAATGGTTTCTTGTATTTTTTCCATTCCCAAATAGCTCTATTTGTTTCCTAATGGTAGTCACATTCAGTGGTAAATGGTGGAATGTGTATCTGTCAGGGTTTTGACTCTGCTAGGTTGCAAAGTAGCTGGTTCATGCAGATGGACAACACACTGTGGTTCTAAAACAAGGCAGTGTGGTAAGCTGGACTTTTCATCCATAATTGCCCTGTATTCGTGTGCTTCCTCTGTAAACAAACCATGCTATCTTCACATAGCTGTTGGGGCTGGGGAGGAGGGGAGAAGAGCAGGTTTCTACAGTGGAAATATGTTTGATGAATATGAAAGACTTGGGAATTTTATTTTCTGTGGTCTTCTGAAATTATCCAAAACAACTGATCATCTATTTCACAATTCTTTGAATATTCTTAATCACATGTAAGAAAACCATATTATTATCAAGGTTTTTTGTTTGTTTGTTTTTCTGTTGAAAGGAAAATGGCAGGCTCAGAAAAAAAATGTGTTTAACTACAGAGACCCTACAAACTGTGCCCAAACTTCATTTTACAAACTGTCTTGGTATGAGATAATGCTGTACAAGAGGTTTATGGAAATGGTAACCTGAGCACTTCTACACAGGATATAAGAACTTGAAAATTGCCTGGATTTTGTTGCTCACTCACTCTGATAGCAGACCAAGGAGAAGCCGGGCGTGGTGGCGCACGCCTTTAATCCTAGCACTTGGGAGGCAGAGGCAGGTGGATCTTTATGAGTTCAAGGCCAGCCTGGTCTACAGAGTGAGTTCTAGGACAGCTGCGGCTACAGGGAGACCCTGTCCAAAAAAAAAAAAAAAAAAAAAAAAAAAAAAAAAGAAGACCAAGGAGAGTGCCAGTGTGCACCTATAAGATTTTATGTATTGAAGTTCCATAATTTAATAAATAATTGCACATTTTTATTCAGGCTATTGTAGATAAGACTAGTGTTAATGATATTCTTAGGTTATTTCAACAAGAGACTCAATTGAAGGTAAGTTAAAAAAGTTCTCTTTATTACCTAGCTGGCCTTTAAATATCATGTCAAAAAACTTATTTTAGATACTTTTACAAATATTTTAATGAATGCATTGTGGGCTGTGGAAGCAAATTTTAATTAGATTTCTTTAAAGAAAGGGAAAATGTTAAGAACAAATACCATCTGCTTTAATCCTTTTTGGATATAGCTCTCATACACGATAGTAATGAGTCTATTTCACATTAAAACCAGCATTGCTCATTCATTTTCTCTAAGATTTTTATGGAAACCACCAACATCTCTGGCCCTGTTTATATGCATCGAATCTCCATTTTCACAGCTCACACCCAGTACAATCTTGGTCTCAGAACAATTCTGGTCCTTGCAATTATAGGTAATGTCACCACTGACCTGGAACTTGTGTTCTCTGTGCATGGAAATCACATGGAAGAAAGCAATGATTCTTCTAGTACTTGTATTCCAGAGCCATCGAGTGACAAAGGACTCAGTTGAGATGACAAGCTCAGAGGCTTACAGTTTTGAGCCTTGGGAACTTGGGCACATCTACAAGGCTCAGAAATCAGACTTACAGCCTTAGGTATGCCTATTAAAGCCCTACTGCTCTGGCTTTGATTGCCAGGAGCCTGACCCTTTGGCAACAAGCGGAATCATTGGCTTTCAGCACGATTCAGCAGTAGTCAGGGCCCAGTGTTGAAACAGCTCCTAAAATGTGGGTGTCAGAAACTTTGGCCTTTGTAATAGGCAGCATTATAGCTTTTAAGATGCTGATATTAGGCCCTTAGACCTTATAGTGTCCAGAGCCTGTGGTCCCACTTCCTTGGCTCTTCCTTCAACTTCTGCACTCTTGTACCATTGCCTTTTTTCAAGAGCCATGTCCCACTGTCAAAGGCAAGTTTTACTGATGATGCCCCATGTTGATTCTTATCATTGCTTTTTTTATTTTTTAAAATATTTTTATCTATTAATTTATGTATATGAATGTACTGTCTGCATGCAGGTTTGTGCACCCGTGTCGTGCAATGTCGTGGAGGTCAGAAGAGGGCGTCGGATTCCCCTGGAACTGGAGTTCTCCTGGAATTGGAGTTACAGATGGTTCTGAGCCGCCATCTGGGTTCTGGGAATCGATCCCGGGTCCTCTGTAAGAGCAGTCAGCGCTCTTAACTGCTAGGCCATATCTCTAGCCCCTTATCATTGCTTTTAAAAATTCTTTAGCGACTCTCTACCCACTTTGGGTGCCATTATGATGGAGATTGCTATCACCTCTACATCTTTGCATTGTAACACAGACTACTCTAGCTATGACAAAAATAATAAGCAAAAGACACCTCAGTAGAGGACTTTTTTTGTCTTAATACCAGACAGCAATAAAGAGTGTCTCCCAGATTCCTTCAAAAAGTAAATTAAGACTAAGTAGTCTAGTTTTCTAGCTAAGGTCTGGTGTAGAACATAGATGTGGCATGTATATTAAGAATTTTAAAAAATTCTGAAGTTCATATGGAAAAAACAAAAGATCCTGGATAGCCAAAGCAACCCAGAGCAAAGTGAGCAATGCAGGGGGTATTATTATACCAGACTTCAAGCTATATTACAGGGCTATACTCATAACAAAACAGCCTGGTATTGGCATTAAAACGGGCCCACAGATCAATGGAACAAATGTGAAGATCCAAACTTGAACACATCCAATTTCAGCCACCTCATATTTGAGAAAGGGACCAAGAAATCTCAGTGGAGGAAAGAGCATCTTCAGCAAATGGTGTAGGCAAAACTGGATCACCACTTGTAGAATAGTAAAATTAAACCCTTACTTTTGCCCTGCACAAAAATCAACTCTAAATTGATGAAAGGCCTCACTGTGAAACCCAAAACTCTGAAAATGGTAAAAGAAAATTTTGGCAGTTACCAACAAGACGTAGGCATAGGAAACAGACTTTCTAAATCAGACAGCAGCTGTGCAAAAAATAAGGTCAACAGTTGACAAGTGAGAACTTATTAAACTCAAAAGCTTCTATACAGTGAAAGAAACAAAAGAAGTGAATAGAAAACCCCATGGATTGGAAGAGCATTAACATTCAGAGTATATAAACTACTGAAAAAAAAAAAAAAAAACAAAGGAGTAAGGAAACAAATGACCCACTGAAGAGATGGAGTACAGAGCTGAACAGAGACTTAATAAATGAAGAAGTAGGGGATGGAGAGATAGCCTAGCGGTTAAGAGCACCAACTGCTCTTGCAGAGGACTCGGGTTAGATCCCCAGCATCCACATGTTGGCTAAGAAACGTCTGTAACTCCAATTCCAGGAGAATTCCATTTCCAGGGGAATCTGAGACCCTCTTCTGACCTCCGCGGCATTGCACGACACAGTGCACAAACCTACATGCAGACAGTACATTCATACACCTACAAAAATAAATACAATTTAAAAAAATGAAGAAGTAAAGATAATTGAGAAACATCTTGAAAACTGTTCAACATCACTAATAATTAAGGAAATGCAAATTAAAACAACTTTAAGATTTCATCTTACTCTGGTAAGACAGGCTATGATCAAGAAAACAAAAGAAACCAAATGCTCAGCAGGTTATGCGAAAAGGATAACATCCATCCACTGCTGGTGGGAATGCAAATTCATGCAACTCTATGGAAAGCAATGTGGAGGATTCTTAAAAGACTCAAAATAAGCCGACCATCTGATCCAGTCATACCACTCCTGGGAATATACCCACAAGACTCATCTTATCACAGAGATACATGCACATCTAGGTTTATTGCAGTTCTCTTCACAATAACAAAGAGCTAAAAGTAACCCAAGTGTCCCTCAACTGATAAATGGATAAAGAAAATGTAGTATATCTATCTACACAATGGAAATCTATGCAGCAGTAAAGAAACATTACATCATGAACTTTGCAGGAAAATGGATGGAACTAGAAACCATTATGCTAAGTGAAGTAACACAGTCCCAGGAAACCAAATGACAAATAGTGTCCTTCATTTGTGGATCTTAGCACCAAATCTCTCTTTTTTATTTGTTTTTTTATGTGTATGAATGTACTGTCTGCATGTAGGTTGGTGCACCCTTGTCGTGCAATGCTGCGGAGGTCAGAAGAGGGGGTGGGATTCCCCTGGAACTGGAGTTAAAGACGGTCCTCAGCTGCCATGTGGGTGCTGGGGATCGAACCCTGGTCCTCTGCAAGAGCAGTCAGTGGTCTTAACTGCTAGGTCATCTCTCCAGCCCCAAAATCTCCCTTTTTAAGGCAAACTCAATAATTCCTTTTGTTCTTTCTTTGTTAGTAAATATAAAACCTGATGTTACCCATCAACTTGCTATGTAATGTATGAATGCAAAGCAATAGTTTTTTCTTTACCTGAATGGAACTCTTTTGGTTTTTTTGTTTTTTTTTTTTAATTTTTTAATTAATTTTATTTATTTCTGTATGTGTATGAATGTACTGTCTGCATGCAAGTTTGTGCACCCGTGTCGTGCAATGCCGTGGAGATCAGAAGAGGGTATCGCATTCCCCTGGAACTGGAGTTCTCCTGGAATTGGAGTTTCAGAAGGTTCTTGGCCACCATGTGGGTGCTGGGGATTGATCCCAGGTCCTCTATAAAAGCAGTCGGTGCTCTTAACCAGTAGGCCATCTCTCCAGCCCCGTGAATGGAACTCTTTTGTAAAAATGTGAATCCATGAACATGTTTTGGAATTTACTTATAGTTTATTTTCAGATATTATAATTTTGGTACACGTGTGCCATGTATGTAGGCATATTCTGGAGTGCTACAAATTCGAATGAACAACATCATCAACAAAAAAAAAATACTGGGTCAAAGAACTGACTGAAACAGTAAACTTCTGCACCCCAAAATTCAAAAAAAGACTAAGAAAAAGATGAAAGACACATATAGCAGAATGCGTGAGCTCTGGCAGGGTGGGGAACAAGGAAAGGGGAATGGGTCTACTTGGATTTGGACTACCCATTCTGTATCATGAAGGCCAGGTACAGGAAAATCAAGACAGGAAGCATGCTTACTGGACCTCATTTGGGTCATCATGGGAGGGAAAGACCCCAGTGTGCAGCACAAGGTCAAGATTGATGGTCGTTTGGGCATGCCAAGGAGGAAACTTCAAATACTTCCTTAAGGAAAACATGACATCTTTTAGCAAAAAAAAAAAAAA